>DWEJ01002929.1:0-10933 GCA_018245835.1 Mysoria sejanus stolli | reverse complement strand
CGTTATACGGCTTTGTGTCTGGTGTTCATACGTTTTCTTTTCAGGTGACTGCATGCTCGTCTGCTACCTCCATATTATAAAAAAAAAAAAAATAAAGTTTCTCCACATAGCCATAGCCTCGTTTAACTACAATCCCAACTGATGGTGTGACAGGTAGATCAGGATGTGGCACGCCTGCTTAGTTCGCGCTAATACAAACTTGTGCTCTGAAAATAAATCATTTGAAGTGCAGAAAAGTAACGTAACATCACGCCTGTAATCCCCGAAGAGGGAGGCAGAGAAGTGTAGTACACTTCAACGCTTTACCAATGTCGTTTACGTCCCATTATGGAATAGGTGGTGAGCCATAGAATGCCATAGCCATAGAATGCCATGGCCATAGAATGCCATAGATGATACAAAGTACAGGAAAAAGCCTAGTTATTACATTTAGAGTTTTATTAAACCTTGTCACACTCCTTAAAACTATATGAAAGCTTCTGTTTACATTTATACTCCCCCGTATTGAACAGTAGCGCGGCAAAGTACCCCCTCCTTCCTCCAAAGTGAATAATACCTGATAATCTAGCTCAGGGTACTAGTAGCCGTACAAAGTATGTAACAATCAGTGGTTCACTTTTAATTCAATCGTGAACACGTGACCCGACTCATAAGTGGCATTTTATCTTAAGTGGTTTACGTAACGCCCAAACTGTAGACGGGCCACGATAACAGCGGGAATAGAGAGAGAGAAAAGATAAGCTTTTGTTTTTGTAACATGGGGACTATTTACACAGACGAGTTCCGGAACGTTGGTTTCCCGGTAGTTTGTGCGAGTGCACACGTTTCACGGTTCGATATGTAGGATTAGTCAAGATAATTTTTAACAATAACATTTTGACATAATAAAAAAAGTGATTTTACCACTCTGATACAAAGCAGCCAAAGGCTTCGCTATTTTTATGCTCACCCCCAAGATTATTTCTGAGGGCGTCTCTCACCCCGTAGAATTGGTATATATCAGAATATTATGTAAGTAGCTCGCTGCAATACGAACTGATGGTTCGAAATTTAAAAGCCATCACCCGTTTGTGGGATATTTGTAAATACACAACCCTAAAGGCCCAAGACGATGTCGCGAACGATATTCTACAAAAAAAAATATAATAAATCCTCTGAGAGGAGTGACAATCATTCTACACTCGCAGATATAAAGATACGTCCATAGTACGAGTAAAAAGACGATAAATTTCTTCACCTAATAATTCTTGTAATAATAAATGAAGGGAAATGATTTATTTTCATAACGTAACACTGTAAGGGTAACCTTTGGAACACTGTTTGTGTTTCACAATAGGCGAATGGTTTGACAATGTAAAGTATGTACTTATTAATGTTTCTTAAGCTCTTTGACTAACACATTGTTTTGAACTTTAAGTTTGGTACAATGGATGATGTATAAATGTAAAATAATATTGAATTTTCTAATTTAGATTTTCTAGTAGTGGTTCGGAGTCTGAATATGTGCCCGATGCATGGCAATAGGCTCACCGCCTATTCCATAGTGGGACGTAAACGTAACTGGTGAATCGTGAGAGCATTCTATATTCCTCTGCCTACCTCTTCGGTGATTACAGGCGTGAAGTTACGTTTAATATTGAATGCTGACTCCCTCGTTGGTCGTGTTGGTTGTAAGAGCGACTATCGATCGGGAGGAGGTTCCAATCAAAGTTTGGAAATGGATGTATGGAAATAGGCTCACCAACTATTCGATGGACGGACGTAAAAGTGACCTGTGAAGCGTAGGAGTGTATTGCATTTCTCTGCATACCTCTTCTGGGATTACAGGCGTGAAATTACGTTTTTGTTACGTTATTATTGACTGTTGATCACGGTTTGTCCAAAATATGTAGTCACTAATAATAATCATATATAAAATGTTACAGATAGAGTTAACTAGTGAAACTCTAGAGCGTAATATATTGCCTACTTCGTCGGGAATTATTGAGTCGTAATCTTACGTTTTGTTAATATAGTTTTAATTCAAACAGAACTTAGTATCTATGTATCGTCTTCAATATTATAGCTACCTACATACTGAATTTCATCAAAATTGGTTCAGTGAATTTGAAATAAGAATGTACCGCCTTTCACATGTAGATATCAATGTCGACGACGTCTACAACCGATATCTAGATATTTTGATAACTTCATAATCTTTGTCTCTGACTACGAAATAGGATCAATATGAAGTAATTTGAAATCGGTATACTAACATTCTGCTTGTTTACCATAGATTAAATCGAACCTGTAGTGTTTGTGATCTGGTAAATATGACGTTGTCTCGGGCATACGGGTGTTGAGGTGACAGTCACGTAGTAGCCACGAACGAGAGCGGACGTCACTTGCACACTGGTGTGATGACGAGCCAATTACCTTACTTGTGAGACACAGAGTACTACAGAACCTAGCATTTAATAGGATGTTAATGTTTAAGCGTGCCAGTTTACACTTCGCCGCCCTCCCCCTACCCTGAATTTGCACAAAAAAAGTTTGTCTTAAAAAAGCACAAGCCAGGTCCTGAAACCAAAGAACTTTAGATTGTTTTCAATAAACGCACAGGCTATTGATACAATACCATAAAACACTGGTAAAGGGGTCAGAGCATGTATCCTTTTCTCATCCCGATTCTGGGAAATAATATAAATAAGTACAAGTAACAAATATTTTTTTAAATGTTCAACTTGGTATTCATGCAGACGGACCACCTGACGGTAAGTGGGATGGCTTTAAGGTAGAGCTCCCTTCGCGCATTTGTTATAGAACCCCATATTATAGCTTGATTATACCTTTATGTTCATACTTGGACAATGTCATCACAAAGTCTGATGACAATAATAATAAGGCACACTTGTTCATTTACAATGTAACCCAATACATTCCAGTTACACAGTAGCCAAGGATATTGAATATCAATGCCGATATCAATATTCTGAGTGTGTTCAGTGTAAACACAATACTTGGTGCAGCGATGAAATAACTTTCAATTAGAACATTCTCACGACCGCAAATCCAGAGACAACACATTCATGTGCTCCACTAAAGAGTGGTGTTGATCATTGTATTTGAATCTGAAAAAAAATTGTGGAGCAAAGGACTTTCCAGAAGAAATTCAAATAAAAATCCTAATAAATTTATTTATTAAAACAAATGTAGGTACATTAAACAAGATTTAATTTATCAAGAGAATTAATTAATAATTTATATTTACCATTGATTTATCAAGAAAATATAGAAACTAAAACACAAATGCACAGGCAGAACCAACTTGTGAAAAGAAAATTTAAATTATAAGAATATTTGTATGTGAATGATACTAAAAATCGACAAAATATATATTAATTATATAAAGTGAATAATCTAAAGTCATCACTATCTTATTCTGGATCAAAATGGTCCTTACAAAACAGCATATGTAATGACATGAGTAATTTATCACGTTGAAAGAATATAGTTTTTATAAAATTTTGCCCAATTTGTGTAGTGGTTGCAAGTTTGATAGATGAGCAAGAGGTCTTAGATATGATCCCATGACCCCTGTCAAAGCATCATAAGTTTTTTTAACTTGAAATTCCCAATAATAGCAATGAGTCTGGATTTATGCCCAGTATAGCAGTACATGTATCTGTCTATCCCTTCAGGGTAACAGGTTGATTGTTTATTAATATGAAATAATTAATAGTCACAGAGCCATATTCTTAAATCGCAAGTACAATGCAACCACATATGTTTCCTGTAACCTCGACACTTTTTCCATGAACTGCAAGGAAACAACAATATATACACAGAGATTAGTCTATTTATAAACCCTGAGGATGATATTATATCCATGTGTTTTCTTGCTTCATTTTAGCAGGCATTTATTTACCTACGTACATTCAAGGAGGTCAAGACAATAATTGAATTGTTGTATTTTTTTTCAGTTAATTGTCACATCAATTAATATTTTGTAGTTTTAGCCTGTTATAAAATTTATATTATAATAATGTTATTATAAAACTTTGCTATAAAAATTTATTGTTTTAGTAAAATCCTAATGATTCTTAAGGCTTAGGAGAGTTGGATATTTTGTTATGGTGTCACTTTTGGCTTAAACTCAAGTTTTAGTAAATGGGTAAAACACACAAATTGAAACATGCAGTATATTGCTAGCTATGATACTTGATATTATCATAATAAATGAGCTCAACCTTTACAATACTATTTATATCCATTCCTTTGAATCCCAATTTTGCTTCTGTTTTTTTTCATTTAAGTTTATCATTTTATTAACTATAAAAATAATTTTGAATTTATATTACATGTAAACTTCATATTGTATTTTATGAAAAACCTTCTTAATATATAAATAAATGACTAAGGTATTTTTCGTAGCAATAATATTGTGGTTATATTGTCATATTAATGAAAATTGCATGACAGATAAGAGTGCTTAAGTAAGATAAACTGACCGATTTAAATATCGAACATCGAACACGATTTGTGGGTCAACGCACTGGCCATGTTTACCAACGCACGGTAAACACGCATACCGCATTGAATACACTCCCGCTTCATGAATAATTCCTATGGCTAATTTCAATTGTAAATTAACATACCCTCTCTCGCTTTCAAGTAGACTGTGTTCGCTACTATGTTTTCTAATTCCATCAGTTCCAGTGTGGCGGATTTTACTGTAGATCCTCCGGGAAGAGACTCGCTGTAGCGGCCGCTCTGCCGCGCTCACAGCATTCGGATATCCGCCCATCAATGAACAACGCGCGATCTTACACAGAACCCAACACTATACACCATAGGTCCCGCACAGGCTGGTAAACAGTAAACAACCAAACACAAACTGTATACAAAAAAACTAACACGCAAACTAGTTCACGAGGGTGTAATTGACGGTAACGGAACCAGCATGTCTGTTTGATCACTTCATATGGCGGTTCTCTCGCTCAGGGAAGCTGGACACGAGGTAAGCCGGTGGGTTTCTCTCAGCACGCGCAAGCAGAGAACACGCCCCGATATTGCAACGAGTTATTGACGTAGAGAAACGCTCGCGACAAGGTACCACAAGGTTCAGTAGCAATCCAGTTGCCATACCGCGTTTTCTTAAATTACCAAATGCTTACCCATAATACCCACCATGAAAAATAAATTTACATTGTATTAAATAAACTTTTTTTTTATTAAACAAAACTATTTTTAGTTGAACCATTCTGTATCACTAACGGTATTTACATGGTTATGGTATTTAAATTGCCTCATTGGTCATGTTAATTGCAGGTGCGACTGCTGATCGAGAGGATCTGGGTCAGGGTCAAGCACTACTAGATATTTGTGATTTAAGTTTCCTTGTAGTGGCTCAGAGTCTCGAGAGTCTTATCTATGGCAATCGTTCCACCACCTGTTAAATAGTGGGACGTAAACGTAATTGGTGAAACGTGGAATCGTACTACACTCCTTTGCCAACCACTTCAAAGATTGTTGTTACTTACAAATTACCAATTTTGTCCGTTATTTCTTATAATGGCAACTTTTTACTTGTCAACCCATCATAAACAGAGATACCAACTTAGTGGAATTTAAAACGTTTAAAAAATACTATTAAATACTGCATATTAAATGAACTTATATCAACACCATCATCAAAGAATTACATAATTAACAAAGTAATCTATACTTGTGTAATAAGCAGTCGTAAAGTTTGGATATGTAAGTCATGAAACTCACGAATGTAGATGTCTTCGACGATTGAGTGACAGTTGCTGCTTTCAAAGTGACATTGTCAATTTAGAGTGATGTTTGTTTTGTAAGGTGATCAAAGTGTGGGATTCACGTGTTTGAAACTCAATTGAAATGTACTAATTTCGATCAATTCCCTAAAATTTAAGGTATAGCATAAATAGCAGTACCGTTTTTCTATAATGGACCATAATAAAGTCAACATTGACTCTGAATTAAAGTCATAAATGATTCTATAATTTTTTTTCAGTGAATAGTTTGTGGCCAGTAACTGAAATTGAATAACACAGATAATAATAAATGGAACCTTGCAAAGTGTGCGGTGCGACGGACTTGAACCTGGTGGACGGGTTCTATTACTGCGTGGAGTGTGGTACTCAGGATGTAAATATTCAAGAAACCATCGTCGAACAAACTGCTATCGGTGATGGAACTTTCGCTCACGCCACTGTAAAAAAAATTACGACTGTTATCCAAGATGGAGTTGAAAGTAAGTTATTTCTATTATATTATCAATCCAGGTGTTTAATGGCGTTCACAGACAACACTGAGTGCCAAACATCTCTATTTTTACAGACTTAATATCCTTCTTCTACACTCGTCAGTCTCAGCATACATAGAAATAGTTTCAGTGAATTCATAAAAAATCTTTCAGATATTTATGAGTATTCACACATGTAAAGAAATTTTAATACATGTGTTTAAAAATAGTCTTACTTAATAGTAATAATATAATTGATGAATTACTTATGTCCTTTTAAACGCAAACCTAGTAAATGGATTGAAATATTATCAATCACAGTGAAGTCTTTTTGTGTGGAGATTACAAAATATTTTTTTTATCACAATTATTTGACATTTTTTTATAATCTGTAATGAAGTGGTGATGAAATGCCTTGTTTGGTGTAGAGCAGTGAGTGGGAAGGAAAGGCATGACGAGGTGCGAAGAGGAGGGTAGAGAGGAGGAGAGGAGAGGAGAGAGTAGTAGATATAATGAGCTGACATTTGGTGGAGCGGCAGTATTTTTACTGCAATTTTTGAGTTATAAATTAAGACAGAAGTGATCAAAAGTTTAATATTAAAGTGCGAGTTTTATTGTCATACTAAGTGTACATAGTGTTACAGTATATTATACAGGGTGTATACCTTCATACGACAAATAATTTAACCACAAGTCCTTCTCCTTTCTTATTACATGTTGCAATAATTATAAAACACTTAATATCAAATTAAAAAATAAATTTTTTTCAAACAAACTTAATAAATAATGGGGTAAAAAATAGAATGACATTTATACACATCAGTTCGGTCACCTTTGATAAGAGTGCATAAAAATAATTTTTACATGCAGTGTGATCTTATGTCCTTGTCCATGAATAAGGTACAATATACATTTACTTAATTTGATGAATTTGCATTTTATTACGACTTGTTTTATAAATTTTGTACGATGGACTAATATTAGATAAAGATGTAGAAAATTGGAAAATGGAAAAAAAATCCTGTGCCTAAAGTATTAATGATATTTGATTGAAAATTTGTTTGGAGGCTTGTGTGACAGATATGTTAATGTGGTAAAAGTTTTTGTCGTATGAACAAATACACCTTGTATATAGCTTGATACGATTGTCAATAAATACATTATGATTATAAAACTCTGGCGTATTGATTTTACGCTTTAACAAATATAATTATACTTGATTGTGGGTGTGTTGGCCGTGCCTTGGTCTCAGCTGTTGTGTTAACTCTTCTTAGTCTCTGAGGAGATCTGTGCTCAACAGTGGAGTGATGAAAGGGTTAATAATGTTTTTTTTTTATTTGCAGTGAGTACTGAATGGCACAAATGGCATATATTTAACTTTATCTTGGCTGGCCTGACTGATGAGTTGATCACTCTCGGAGCTAAACCATCAGTGAAGATGAAAGTGTTGTGGGTGTGGACGAGATATGTTAAAGAATTTCAAATTAAAGACATCACAGAGTATGTGTACTTCAAAGATATATTTTTTTGAAATTCTTTGTAATATAAATTTTTCATCACGAAGCTTTATTAACGTTAACTATACTAAAAAGTGAACATCTCAGTGACCAATTATTACTTAATAGTTCAGTTATTGTATTGTAATGTGATATGTTATAGAGGCTCATTTCCCATAATATTTATTTGTAGCAAAAAAGGGATTCATCAATCACTTTTAATTATAATATGAATAGTAATTTTTTATATTTCAGACAAAAAGGGAATCTAGACAATGATGATGATGATGATAATGATGACACTGTTGAAGTTGATGATCGTGAAAACATAACAAAAAGAGGAGAATATTTCAGAGGCGACAGTGACAGTGATGAATCAGAAGGGGAATTAGAAGGCAAATCTAAGAAAGTGAAACCTGAAACATTTTCAAGGGATATAAAAGTTATAACAAAGGCAACATTGCTAACAATACTATATGTGGCTTTAAATTTGGATGGGAGTGATATCCAACTATCCCATTTATTGCGATTCGTTAATGAGGGTCGTTTGAGTATGCAAAACTTCATGAAATTTGTTCCAAAAGAGCTCAATATTAAAACTATTAGTAATTGGAAAAGTTTCATCTTAAGCAAGACAATTTTAAATCCTATATCAATCCGAGCTTTAGCAATGACATGTTTTAAAAGGCTTAAGCTAGGTGCTCCACTGGTACCAGATTTAAGTAAACTGGTAAAAAATTATGTTCAAGAATTGTGTCTCCCTGGTGTTGTAGCAAATCTTGTTTTTGCTTTAATGCGTTACATACCATTAGATTTTATAGATGTGGACTCAGTAACCCAGAAATATCTGGTTAGAATACCAGATTATGAAGGTGTTTGTATGGCTTACATATTAGTTGCTTTGAAGATGTGCTTTGGTTTAGATGGTGATTATGAAGTGAAATTGTCAAAAGAAGTGAATAAAATTAACGATGAAGAGAATAATTTAAAATCATACAAATTAGGTTTGTTTTCAGAACCTTCTGATAGATTGCTCTCATTCGAGGAATGGTGTCATCATTTACAGTTTAGAAAATTAATGCTTTGTAAGTTTTTTCTACCTATGTCCAGACAGTTTCATGCTATGCCAGATGACTATATATTTATGGAACATTTAGAGAAAAGGAAGAAACGATTAATCAAATTAAGTGATGATGTTACCATGGATATCTTAAATAAAATCAAATCAGATGATGAATCTCAAATTATACCAAAAGACGAATTCTCTGCCAGCTTAACTCCTTTGACAAGTTATGTGGATGTAATAGCACAGTATGTTAATGATCCAGATCTAAAATTACTGTTATGTGAAGACTTTACTCAGTATTCATTAAAGTATGCTGTACAAAACTTAAAACTACCTAACAGTGATTTCAATGACAAAGAAAATATAATTGTCGGTGTTAGCGAGTTAGGTAAAATCTTCAATAATCATGTGATAGGGACACTAAAAGTACAAGAGGGTGATACAACTTTAGTTTATGTAAGAAATTGTCAGAATAAAAATTGGTTAAAAACTAAACCACCAACAGCAGATCATGTAACACAAGAAAATCAAACTCAAAATGGCAATGATAAAGAAAGTGATCACGGATATGACTCTAACTTGGACAGCTCCATTCTTGAGAGTGAAGCGACTCATTTTACAGTTCATGATGAAAGCGTTAACGCGGATGATAAAAAATTAGAGTTAAAAATAGTACTTAGTGATAGTAAAAGTATATTTGATGACAATTTTCAAAATATGCCTTTAGCATCATTTAACGGAAGCCATGTTACGATAAAAGAAGAAAACAACGATATCTATCAAGAAATTGATACTCAAAGTTACTTTAATGTACAAGATAGCAAAATTGATTCATTGTATAACGTGGAAAGTCGCGAAGATACTGAAATGTTTGACACTTTCGACATAAATACGTTCAATAGGAAAAAGATGATTATAGAATTAATACAGCTGGCACGAGAAAAATATAAAATAGCAGCTCCAAAAGAAAGAACTTTCAATGAAACCAGGAAACGAAGAGCAAATATTATAAATGACGAAGCAGTAGTCAGTGAACCGAAAAAGAAAAGAACACAGACTCGGTCTAAACCGGGAGAAACACAGAATGAAATTAATAATATAATATCAGCTTATTACAATAATATACAGAACGAACTTTTAAACCGAGTATCGGAACGCGTTATTTCCTTTATTGAGAATGGTAATCATAATGATTTGAATACAGAAAATAACAATCAAAATTCAAATGAATTAGAAACGTCAATTATGGACGAAAACCCTAATGAATCAGAAGTGACAAATGTTTTGAATATTGAGAAAAACGAATCTCAAGCAAACATAGATATAAATTCCGGAGATATTGTTACAGAGAATGATCAGGAAGACATAACTCAAGAACCACAGAATCCCGTATCGGTTTCTGAAGAAGATGATCACGAAGTTGTAGACGAATTTCTTAAAAGCGATCCGAATTTCGACGAAAACACCCATGACATAAAGCAACTTTATGTTAAAGTTGCTGAAAGTATAGATACGACCGATGTAACAATAGAAAACCTAGAGTTGGATCCAGACATTGATAAGTTAATCCAGAAAAACATTGAAAAATTTTCAAATACAGATAAATGTGCTCTTGGCATGAATAAAAATATGGATGCAATCGCTGATATTGATAATGAGGATGACGATTCCGATGATGAAGTACCTCTAAGCGATTTAAAAGAGGCAATACTTATAGAGCGGGAAAAAAAGTCTAGAAAGAAACAAAAGCTAGAGCCTTTAATAACAGATTCGTCACATGTTGAGGAATTTAAATATTGGGTCAGGCATTACAAATCACGTTCCGTTGAAAGATCCACAGATATGGCTAAGAAATTTGATTTAGAATTAAATAAAAATCTTCCAATAAGTTTTGTTCTCGTGATCCGTGAATGCGCAGCAATATTAGGCTGTTCTATGTTTTCTCTTTACAGAAATATGCAAAATATTGAAGAGATTCTAATTGCATGACATTTTTAACATCTTGGATGTTGCCTGTATTGCCAGATTATTGAGTATGTATGTGCATACATATCTTCACGCCGGGACCCTCACGGGGTAGGCAGAGAGCACTGAGTGCCAAATATCTCTATCCTTACAGAC
>DWEJ01002928.1:0-10933 GCA_018245835.1 Mysoria sejanus stolli | reverse complement strand
TTTTATAGTTAATTAAAATGTTAATTATAACTAAAACAATTTCATTTAAAAGTAATTGCTTACTGAATTACTGAGAATGTAGAGCACTCAAACTCCATCAAAAATGTGAACTCGAGTAGAGCCAAATCGACAGGTCTCTCTTTCTCAAGATCAATGTAAAATAGGCCACCAAGGTGCTTGCCGTGTGGAAATTTATCTGCCTCATCATCCTCCTGAAAATGATATTGAATTTTTAATGAGTTTGTTCACGAGAAATAAACAAAAACAATTTGAAAAAGAGTATTGTAAACAAGTAAATATTAGAAAGAAGCTATAATTACATCACGTTTACAATTTCCGTGTTTAATGATTATTCAATAAAATACATTGACGTATCTCGCCTCGTATTTAAAAAAAACGAAACATGATAAAAATGCTTGTGGTGTAATTACAATAAAAAAAAATATATAAACAAATTCGTGATAATGATAACTTTTTATGTCCTGACCTACCTTACATGTTGAGTGGCAACCTTATCGTGGTGAAAATCCTTGAACAGCAGAAGGACGAACTCGAGTTTAGATTACAGATCGTGCAGGCCAGTAGGTCAACGCACAGTGCGTGCGAGGCGAGGGGCGTGTCAGTGAGGGGGGCTGCAGTGGGGTTAGAGGGGGGCGAGGGCGCAGGTCGCGCGGGCGTTGCACCGCTGCAGCCAGTTCAGGCACTACGGATGCCGGCTACGCACTACAGACGTAGCACCGCTACGCCGTAGAGCTCGCTCACCGGATATACATCCATACTTCAAATGCTTTACATTTTGCTATGTTGTATTAATGTCAGTCAAAATGAATGGTGATGATGTTTGTTTGTGCAAGTATGATAATGCTATGAACTTTTTATCCTTTTTAATACTTCTTTAATACGTTCTTAAAAACGTGTGTACCGATCCGATGTTGTTAATGTGCTGATAAAAGATGTACGTAGGTATTTCGCAATTGAAATGCTATGTGTAAAATCAAATAATTTTAATTGTCAAAAGTTAAATTTTCCTAATGAAAATTATTTTCAGAAATACTTCATGATCAAGAAAGTAATAAGTGAAATATGATCAATTTTAAAAACTTAGGAACATCTCAGTGAATTATATATAATAACGATGACTGTAGTAAATTTTTCCGTAAGTGTTATAATACTAAGTACAGTCGATCGTGTTTTAATTTACGTTTTGAAATGACCATCACCATGCCATTAGATACTTCAATCTCATTAAATGATCAGTCACCTAGAGTTCCTTTTGCCATACAATTGCATGAGACAATTCAGCATTTTATCACATTGCATAACACAAATAAAACTGTAAAGTTATTTATTGCCTTACTAGATGAAAATGCAACATGTGGCAGTGTTTATTGCGAAGTGCTTTTTGAGTTTAGGCTTTCTCGCGTAGAAAGATACATATGTTAAGTACGTATTTTGTTTGCAGGAGGTTAGAGGAAAGAGGCCATTCAAGATATGGGACAGTTCGCGGAACGTACGGAAGGGGTTAGTCGTCACTAGCTTCGAGGAGTTAATACACAGAGGTTTGTGTACAAATTGATAAATTAATGTTGATGTATAATATTCAGGACACATACTGCGTGTAATGAAATGTTTATTACTATATCATCACGCTTACTGAGTAAGTACCGAGTGCAAAATATCCTTCCAGACCTGATCAAGTTCTTTTACAATCATCACCCTCTTAACAAACTATTACATTTTATTATTAAGCTGTAAATTTATCGACATTTGTAGATGTATTTCCTTTACGTTAGTTATTATGGTAAATACCTTTCCAACTTTAACTTAATGAAAAATACAACTACGCTCTTAAGTTCTGCATTAACAAAACTGCTGAAATATGCAGATATTTAATAATGTATACTTTGAGAGAAACGTGTTGTTAATATAATATTAAACTTGTTTCATATTTTTTTATCAAAATACTGAAACAGAAAAGACATCCAATTAATGTCACTGCAACTAAATTATATAAGTGTTAACAGCAAACAGTCGTCAGACGATGGTATTGTTCTGAAAATGGCATCTAAAATAATACAAGCAGCATACATCACGTTATATGATTTTACATAATTTAATACTTATTAAATAGAAACACAAAGTCACTTTTCAAAACTGTCCTCTTTATAATAAGAGCTCTCAGCTCCCGCGCTTGCCGTATTCTTGACGTACCCGCACTTGGCCACGGCGTAGCTCCGGAGCGACGTATCTATATATATCTTGCCTTTCGGAGACGATTGCAGCTCGCACGTAAATTCTGTAGTGTACTTGTTCTTGTTGTGGTTTACCATAGAATATAAAATGATGTCAGCAATCTCCGGAGCCTGTGCGCGTATACCAAGAGAAGGATGAATGTACATGAAATACGCCCGATGTCTAAGCATATGTAGATATACCTGTATTTGACACTCGGCGCTCTCTGCCTCACCTGCCTCACCTGCCTGTTAATTTATTAGAGTATTTTTATTTTAAGAATACGTACACAGTTTGTCGAAAGGAAAATAATAATATGATTAAACTATTAGAACAGGTGTACAGCAAACTAACGTTTTGTTGATTTACAAAAAGTGTATTAAAAAGGATTTATGTAATTAATTGTTAATTATGTGTTTTTATAAAATTGAATATGAGTGACACTGAAGAAAACAAGTTGTTCATTGAAATAAGGAATAGTTAATATCAATGCTGCTTTAGGTATATGTAACTGCTAAAATATTTTAGCTTTATAAAAATACTAAATTAAATATTATGGAAAACTTTATTAATTTCAAAAACAAGTAACTTTACGCCTGTAATCCCCAAAGAGGTAGGCAGAGGAATGCAGAACACTGCCACGTTTCACCGGTTACGTTTACGTCCGACTATGGAATAGGTGGTGAGCCTATTGCCGTGCATCGGACATATATCCAGACTCCGAACCACTACTAGAAAATCTAAATTAGAAAATTTTTGTAGTTTTGGGAAAAACTACAACTAAAACGCCGGACCTCCCACCTCCCGATCGGCAGTCGCACTTGCAACCAACACCACCAACGAGGCAGTCAATATTAAAAAAATAATAGCAGTAAAATTAAGTGGTAGCCTTGTCGCGGTAAAATGAGTAGAAGTCGCACCCCCTGTCAGTAGTCTGATGATCTGAGGAAACCAGTTGAATACCCAAGACTGGGTGGGATGGCACCTATTATTGAGGCCCAACAGTGGACTTCAAAAAAATAATAGATTAGTTAACGTCGGTGTCTTATAAAAACGGACAAATTATAATATGTGTTTACCTTTGGTAGGTAAAGAAAAGCTGTCAGTAGCGGCTAGCGAGCCAGTGCGACTGGTGCTGGAGAGCGACGGCACGCAGGTGGAGGACGGCGAGTACTGGCGCACGCTGCCGCCCAACACCGTGCTGCTGCTGCTGCGGCAGGGCGAGCGATGGTACCCCACCGGCGTCGACGTCATCAAGGCTGGTCAGCACACCACTTATCCCCTAATTTGATTTTGTATTCAAGTATTTTATATTTAATGAACTATACAATAGCTTAGTTTGTACTCTTTTACATTACAGCGATATCGGCGATTCCAAAAATAGTATGCGAGACTATTCACGCACTAGAGCTGCACGATGAAACACCCTCATGGAAAATCATGGACAACAAAGGGCGAGTTACGGTGGTGCTACATTGGGATCAGCGGCCGCAGGCGTCCCCGGCGGCACGGTCGCCGTCCCGCCAGGTCAAACCCGACAGGCGACCTTCGCTCGTCATTCAGACGTCGCTGGAGCGGCCGCAGCCGCCCCCGCCGCACATCACAGTGGTGAACCACGACGAGCCTGGCCCGGCTCGGGCACGCCTCTCGCGCGCTTCTTCCTCGCTCGAGCACCACGTGCACACCGCAGAGTGCAGGGCGGCAGCGACTCCCGTTCCTCCGTCACACACGCCGCTGCAGCGCCCGCCACCGGACGAGTGCGATTTTCACTGTTGTGCACTTCATGAAGAAGGACGTCGCATTGCAGTTCACAAAAGCGTAGCCACTTCGCCGATCCAAGATTCGCAGCCGCGTGCCTCACCTCAGGGTCGACCGAAAGGACATGTACGATTTCTTGATGCTGAATCGGCCCGACGTGGCGAGCGTGACTCCTCCGAAAGCGAAACGGAAAATACCCTTGTCGAAGATGAAGCGGTTACGTCCGAAAAATTTCTATTGCTGATCGATCAATTGAGCGTAGACCAGAAGCGTCATTTAACGATAAAGGACATAGGCATCATCCTCGAGCGACTCAGCTCTAAAATATTGGACGTCGAAAGGCTGGACCGCGAGTCTGAATCGGATGACTGCTATAATTGGACGATAAAAGCTACTATCAGAGGAGATGCGCTGAGAGAGCTCGGAGTCATTTACAATGGAAACTATTATGCGATAAGTGAACACCCGGGATATCGAGAGGAGAACGAGGAGGCCGGAGACGAGGGCGAAGAAGAGGAGGAAGAAGACAGACTCTGATCTGGCCTGTGCGGCGCTGCTGTGCCCGCGGCCGCCGCCCTGCGCCTCGCGCTTTGCCGCGTCGCAGCGCGCTGACCGCCGCCGCCTGCGCCGCACCACCCGACGGGTCACGCTTGAATCAAATAGGAATCAATGGGTCGCCTCACCCGCACTCAATCTAGCAGGAACGCGACAATCGAAGATAATCTCATCGAAGGAAGTGTTTGTAAGTAAAGCTTGATACTGGTGAAAGCGTTAGCAAGCAGAGCGATGTGTTTAGGAAATGCGTTAGCATCAACCAACATTAGTATTTAGCTCGGAGCTCAAAGTGATTGGATGTCGTGGTGATTGATTAGAGACTTATATGAAATTTTGTGGCAGCATTGACTTGCGTCTACCGCGCTGGCCGCGCGGGACGTCGAGCCGCAGATCCTTAGTTAATAATAGCGGAATTATTATAAGAAAAACTGACTTCCTATCGAGTATTAAGATGATTACGTAAGCGCAAAGTCGGTCATCGGATACGATTAAGGGTCCTCATTAACTAGACCGTGAGTTGATCGGTTATTTATTGTAGAATATTGTGTATTACGTATACATAATTTACTCAAAGTCATCCGACGCTACAAGAGCACAAATATTATATCATCGAGTACATTGTCAATGTTCTTAGGTAAATAATAAAATATACTCGTGTTAGCGATATATGGTGTCATGACTAGGGTACCTATCACTTTCTATAACATTCATTATGTCTTGTCAGTATTTTTATATGTTTATCAAATTTGCAGTCGCTCACACAACACACTCATGAACCCGAAAAAGTGAATTCACATTTATTTGGCCTAAGTATATAAAATTTTTGAAATGATCCATATAAAGTATTCTAAAGCATTATCCTTCATGATGATGATGATGAAATCATTATCTTACGTCTTGGCAAGGTATATAAGATAACAACAAATAAAGTAGACAAAAAATTAAATAAATAAATAGTAAAAATATACTGACACTAGTATATTATATGCAAATTCGGTATCGGTGAGGTGTCAAGTCGCTCGTTGATGCGGGTGGTTGGCTGCGACGTTTGTACCGCGGGTGATTCGAGATTACGAGCGAACGGCCTCAGCGATGGACTGTACTTGACTGATAGCATTGGACACTAAGATGATGGACTGACTTGCTACAAGTGGCGAACGTATTTGTTTACGTCAGTTTCAAACTCGTAGCTCGTTGGGCGATTCGCAAGTCTGGACCACCCGAGGCATTGTTACAGAAAGAGCACACAATAATATTGAATAGATTATAATGAATTATATTAATTAATAAATTGAATGTTATGAAAATGGTTGTAACTAAAATACGATTATACCGTCACCGCATCTTGTCATCGTGCCAATGGGTATTCGGTAGTTGTAAGTGGATTCTTGTACTAAATAGTTCTATGGTATCGTAGTATAATATTTTTAATTTTTGTATAGTACCGATGCGTGAGTCAGTCACGGACTAATTGTATGATATGACAAAGTTTAATGAGTTTTATGCCCCGTGGGGTCTCATGAATTGTATAGTTATTTAAGATGTAATAATACTATTATTATTATGAAATTATTACTGGATAGGCGAGGATTACCTACACTTGTGAGTCATGTGGACTGTGTGACGTGACGTGTTTTTTAGCATCGACTATTGTGTTGTGTAGAGTATGGTGTGCGATGCTTCTGTATTTTACTTGACGTTTGTCTATGATTTTCTAACGCTGTGTTCAGTACGGTTCATGAAAACCTACATCTGTATATTTTTGTGTTATTGACCTTCTGTAATCTGTCTCTCGTACATTCCTTCTGTAAAAAATTTTTCTTGTAGTCGCTGACATAATGTTTACTGTCACATTGCAATAATATTACATTGCACTGCCTGGCCGTGTATGTGTTTTTCGATAATACAGTTTGAATTTATTCAATTAATGATCACTAAAATACTTGACCCTCGATCAAATATTAAGCAAACGTGTTTAATCGTTATAAACCATTGAAAATGTTTTTAAGCCGTGATAAACTCCGAATATTGTAAAAAATCAATTTCCATGAACCGCTTTATGTTCCAACCTAGATGTTTTGATACATTTCAATCGTAATATATTTGGTTCTAATATTTGATATTGTGACTTGTCTAAAAAAATAATTATGTTGTAAAGTTGCTCTCGCTATGAATTTTACAAAAATACGAGTATCTTAAAGCATGTGAGTGAGTTTTACGAATTCTGATAATATAATACATAATTATATAATAAAAGATTTATTTGTCTCGATAAATGAACAGACTGTTTATAAAGCGTCACAATTTATACATATATAAACAATCATTATTCAGTGTTTAAATTTTTCGTCTAGAATTATTGTATTTTAATTGAAATGTTACTTTTGTGATATAATTTTGAGTGCGAGACGGTGAGTTTGGAAATTATGAAAGAGTTTAATTATGTTGATTAATTTAAATCAATTGTTATATAATATGTTATTTTAATTCGCTTTTGTTACGATGAGTTGTAATCGTGTACGTGTGAATTTGATTTTATCTGTAACCTGCGGTAATCTATTTGAACAACTATTTAGAGTGAAAGGTTGGTTACCGAGGGCGGTTCATTAAGTGTGGGTACTATAGGAGGTATAGTGATGTCGCTGGTTGACGGCACGCCATAATATGTACGTCAAGTGGAACGTTCCGTGTTTAAGAGTCATGTTATATAGCTGATCGCCGGGACATCGTACATGAAGTCGATCGGAGTGAGTCATCTTTATACTTGTAATTTTACTCTGAAACACGGATATTAAAATTTAACGTTCCGTTTTCCACTTGAACGTCGTGTCCCAACTCGTTTGTACAGCAATGTGAGTCTATGGTGTTACGATTCGTTACGCACATTTATTAATATAATTCTAGTTTTAAAAATTTCTGTTTTTAAAATTTTGATGTGTATAATAATTATGAGGTGAATCGTGAATATGCGACCGCGTGCGGTTATAACTAGCTTTATAGGAGATGCGATTGGGAAATTAAGAGGTGAAAATATATAATGGGGCGGATATACAACGCGTTGTCTTCAAATGTAGAACTGTTTTATCGCAAGCTCCTAGACTATACAAAGGTAATAATAGGGATTAATATTTAATTGGTGGTTAAGACTATAATACAGTACAGATAACAACGTTACTGGTACATTTTATCACTGAACGTATAAGGATTCATGATGCAATTAATATAATGGTACGAATTTATGTGTTTAAATGTAAAAATTATTTTTAAAAGTCACTAGTTTTTATTACTTAATTTCTCAATTGCAATGCACACATGCCGACACACAGTTGACTGCTCGGACGCGACCGAATTTTATATATGATATTAGATGTTTTTTTTATATTAGATAAAATAACATTATTACATATATTGTTAAATAAGTAAAGAGGATTTCGTGGTATACATGGTACTTAATTACCTTATTCGCGAGTTATTTACACGAAAATTGTATAATTACGTGGGAACCGTGTTAAGTAACTTTTAAACACATTGACAGTCTGTAATGTTGCAACGCGTAGATGTCTTGCGTGGAGGCGTGGTGTGTGAGGCCAGAACAGGGCTTTAAGACATTGTATCGCTCAATATATAAACTGGCGTTTGACCAATTTACACTTAGCAGTTTACCTGCCGGGGGTGCCTAACACAAATGTTCATTAGGTGGGTTAACTGGCAGAAAGTTCCATTGTTCATTAGGTCAGCCATGTTTTACCGTGTTCGGATTAAATTCACTCCAGCAAATGATGGTAAACCAGCATTGATTGTCTTTTTGTGTTCTACTAAGATTGCAAAAGGATACGTGCGCGCGGCCGGCCACGGCTCCCTGACCCTAATATTAAAAGCGCTTATAAAGTAAAATGTAATTTTTATTTTGCAAGCACAGAAATTTTTACGCACTTATTTTTACATCAAGTAATTTTATAGCAATGACTTTTATAAATTACCTCCGTAGCGTAAGTCCGTTGTAGGCAAAAGACTGTACAGTACTGTTCTTTTATTCGAGTAATAATTAAAAATATGGCTGTGAGTAACACACAACTGACGTCTTACAAAACTGGTGACGGCATGTGTGCATGTACTGCGCTCGTCCGCCCACAAGGCCAACAGGATGGGACTGGCTTCGTAGACTTCATTTTGTGGATTCCCTGATATTGAATTAAAAATGTATAACCATAATTTCGAGTAAAGACTTTAATACTGAAAGGCTTTAACGGTTCGAAAACTCGCAAAATATTAAATTCCGGCTGTACGTCAATGTTAATATGAAAAACAATTTTTCTCTCTGTCGATTGGGTTAAAACTGTTTATAAAGCATAATGAAAAGCATGTGTGAAATGGTAATTAAACTAGATTTGCTCAAAAATTTTGAATATTTTACATTTTCTCAGGTCTATATATAGGTATTTGATTCTGTTATTAAAAATATTTTTGGCTGTCAACCGAAGTTATCTTTTGCAAGCCGACGGCGCGATTTGTGAAAATATTTATACTGAGTTAGATCAAAACGATAAAATGGAAGAACATTGAAGGTAGCATGTTGTCTATGAAGTCAGCCCGCTGTGCCAATGGTATAATATGCGTCATATGCGTGGCGGTGCTCCAGTAAATTCAGGACCGCTGACTTACAAGTTCCGGCGTTTGCGTCTACGGCCACTCAATAATGCACTTATTTGAACAAGAATGTGTCCTGAAATTATATAATAAGATACTTGAGTGAGATATTTAACATTCATGATATTCTTTAACAATATTTCATTCCAAAAACTTAAAATATTTATGAAATATTGCTTTTGAATGCAAAAATATCGCTGAATTTATTGTTAAAATACACTGATTCTCTCATTTTGGTTAGAGATAAAGTGTCACAATGTTAACAGATCCTACAGTGCCGGTAACAAAGTTATATAGAGCAAATCATTTTAATAGCGAAAAATATATTTTTAATTTTAAACGTCAGTGTTGTAACCTACACAGTCATAAAGATACGTAAAATATTGAATGTTAGTAAGGAATTTATAATATACTCGATACAGTTAAAGCACTTAGGTGAGTCATACCGAACTTATTCGTAAATAAAATAGTGTTCGATATTTGTATTTTTAGGTAATACATAACCATTTTCTATTAAGCGGAGCATGGTCGCTCGTACTATCTATAAACCAATTTATTCATCCAACCGACGTGTTTTGTTTCTTAAAGGTGTTATTATAATTTTCTTCTATGAGTGTATGATTGTTTGTTTACTGTGATTCGACCGTTATTGTAAAGTCGTGTTCAAACTATACTTTATTATGTATTAAGTAAATGTAACTCGAGTGTCAAATTAATGTGCCAATTTATTAACAAATTGTTTTTTGAAAAGTATAACTTTGAAGTCTCTGTATCTTCTATGTTTGTAAGAATGTTTGTAAGGCAGGTTTGTAAGAATAGAGATTTTTGCCACTCGGTGCCCTCTGCCGACCCCGTAAAGGACCTTATGTATGTATGTAACTACAAAAAATTGACGTCACCTTCGTCTGTATTCCAAACTTTAATCGTAACTCGTTTAATCTAATATATGTACTTGCAATGAACTTAAAAACTACAATAAAATTTCTATTTTAATAATCAATCAGAAATAAAAAATCATAGAAAATATAGAGGCTTTAAGGAAAAGATAAATGTGTTCTGTTCTAAGATATAAATGAGAGTTGAACTGATTCAACTGTTGATTGTTTTGTACAAAGTGAGGACGCGACACCACTGGACGACTGAGGCAGTAACGTTTGTTTTGTTACATTAAATAAAGTACCCGTAAAACTTCACTGCCACTAATTTAAAAATAAAAATATGGGAAACGATTTCATATGGGTTTTATTCATTTTCATATTTTGTTACCTTTTAACGCAGTTTCAAAGCAGCTGCTTATAATAAGACAACTGGCATTTGTAGCTGTTACACTGAAAACATGTCTATTATTTTGATTGGTATAGGTAAAGAGTAGAGATGCGACTTATTTAAAAAACATTTTGTATTTTGTTTGAAATACCTTTCGAGATGTATTTTGCATTTTTAACATTCATTTTAAAATGCAAAAAACATTGTGATTCAATTCAACCAACATTACCTACAAGAACGGATCCAGTCTTGGCGCCAGGGGGAGGGGGTCCCATTTAGTTCCCCATTAGGTTCCCCAAAATTTCGTGACTTTCGTGTTCTTTTAAGTGTAACAATAATAAAATAAGAACTAGATGCACAATCAACCTAAATAAATGGCCACACAATTCACAAAATGGAGCCATGGCAATATTATCGTTAGTCTAGTTTTTTTTACATTATTCTAAGTGAGTATTATTATTATTAATAACATAAC
>DWEJ01002927.1:0-10933 GCA_018245835.1 Mysoria sejanus stolli | reverse complement strand
CTGTCCACTGAGAGCCGGAGGGTCGCTGTCAACGCGATTGGGCAGCCGATATCTCCCAAGAGTGTCGCCTTTTGTACGACTAAGGGATTCCGTGCTAAAGATCATCGCAAAGCCCTCAATTAATGACAAACAACGCCTTAGCCATCGCCCGTCCAATTTTCAGTTGTCTCTATCGTTTTGCGCGGTGACAGTTGGCACGGGTCGACCTACTCACGCAATGAACATTTCCTATTCCCAAGGCAAATAATTCCATCTCCAACTCGGTGACGTAATACACTTTTAAATAAATAAATGAGCCAAAAAAAGAAAACAAAATGACTCAGTTTTTGGACACAAATAATTCGGTGTAGCGATATTGACATTACCACAATGAGGCACAACATTCATATTATATGTATTTTTCTCTTTACTAATTTATCTCTTTTTTTCTTTAACTATCAAGCCAGAAATCAGTAAATTGTAAAATACAAGGATCACTGGGGATCTATCAATTATCACCGCAAAACACGTAGTTGAGTACTAAGGGATTGTTGTCCGATATTACCATGAAGCAGAGATGCGAGTCGGCGCTCGCTCGGCGCCCGCTATCGATCCGAGGGCGGAGGGGCGCGGGGGCAGAAATTTGGGAAAACTTTGAAAGTTTCGCGTCTAATTCAGGCGCACGCACACAGCTATGTAACCAGCTTAACCGTCGCACACAGGCGCGAACGTTCCCACGTAATTTGTGTTTTGTTTTGCACCATCGAAATGTCACTTGTAATAGTTCAACAGTAGACACGAGCGCACAAAATGTGACCATTAAACGTGACTACATAGAAACGTGTTTTTCAATCCGTGAGCTTATTTCATAATCCACGTGTATACAACACGTGCAGTATGAAATAAGCTCACGGATTTTTCTTTATTTATCAGACGATTACAGTGGATTTAGTGGAGTCGGTATTCGGCGAGTATCTAGAATCTGTGCAGCAGTCATGTCCATTATGAACTACGATACATGACCTGTCCTGAGTTTAATTTTATTACATCAGCATGACGTCACTAATGTTAGTACTATAAGTGCTCTTGTACGATTGTCTTGTACTTGTACGAGTATTTTAATATTATTATACTGAAAGTAACAAACGGTCTTTGTTTAGAACATGAGAGTCGCAATGTAGTTTTTCTTTTAATCATAACATTAAAATTGGAATCTTATATAGTAACAAATTAATGAGAATCTAATACGAAAACATTCCCGTAAAACTATTTGTATTTTATTCTCTACATCTAGTTAAATTTTAAATATGTACATTTATGGTATGTCCTTATTCTCTCACTCTTTCTTCAAACTGAAAAACCGTAACTTCACGCCTGTAATCCCCGAAGAGGTAGGCAGAGGAATGGAGGAGAAGAACCCACGTTTCACCGGTTACATTTATTGCCATGGATCGAGCACATATCCAGACTCCAAACCACTACCAGAATTATAACTTACATTTTCTAGTAGAAAATTTTCTTGTTAGAAAATTTTGTAGTGTTCGACCCGGGAATCAAAATTTCTTCAAATTTTATTGCGAAAATATATACTTAAGCTTCAAATACCTAAACGTAGCGCGAAGATGTAACGTTTTTTTAATCAAGTAACACGTGACTATGTTTTTGAATGAACAATAAACCTTAGAAAATAATAAATAAAACTAATACAATGAGCACAGTAGCTACGCCAACACGTTCGCAGATCAAAGTACCTAAGTGTGATTAGTTATTGTGAGGGCATTTTCAAAGAAAACAATTATCTAGATGAGACTTAGGGTGACCACTGCGACTGTCCGCGCACAATAGACCGGAGACAGCCACTTCCTGCTGCGATCAAAGAAATCCATTCGCCATTCAGTGATGAAGCAGCCTTCTCGGATCACATCGTGAGCGGCCGGAATGTTGCAAGTTCGCAAGCCATTTACTAGTTGGTAGATAAAAATTATCACATGATACCATTAGTTTAACACGGGTCTCCTCTCAGAACGGAACATTTTTATCAACCCGGATCGCAAGCGTAAGTAATTCTGTTATAAGAATGAGGGTTCTATTCGCAAAATGAAAGGGTTAAGACCATAATCTGCGACACTGGCCAAGTGCGGGTATTGCACTCATTTTTGTACAATTACTTTATAATAATATATTTGTATTTATAAATAATCAAATCTCACAATTTCGACTCTCACCTATGTCCTAAGCATTGCAAATACTAGTAGCTCAAATGTTGAATAATGCCTTCTGAACTTGTTTTCAGGGAATGAATTGTTTCCTAAAACGGATCAAATAATGGCTGATATCAAAAACATATATTCGAAACTGTATATTTTAATCATTACGTATAATACGTAAAATATTGTATAAATTAAACATTTTTTTTATAAATTACGAGTATAACTAAACTCTTATTTTATGACATACTTGACTTTTGATTTCCTTCATAGTAGTTTTAAGTTATGAAAGTTTCACATGTACTTGATCATCTGCATCGTAAAAAATGAATATAAAGGATTAGCACGCTGAAGTGGCAATGTGCTGGTCATGTTTGACTGGCCCGTTGGTGCAGAGGTTAGTGAACCTGATCGTTGCGCCGGAGGTCGTGGGTTCGATTCCCACCCAGAATAAATATTTGTGTGATGAGCACAAGTATTTGTTTTGGTCTGGGTGTAAAAAAATATCTATTTAAGTATATATTTCTATGTACATATGTAGTTTATCTGCCGTCTGTTTACCATGCCACAAGCTCTCTTGACGCTTACTTTAGGATCAGATAGCCGTGTGTAAAGATGTCCTAAGATATTATTATTATTATTTGAAGAGTTTGAAATTTTGCTTTATTTATATTCATTTTTTAGCATCATCAGGCTATCCTCAGTACACTGCTGGACATCCCCGACATCGAACCTATCGAACCCCCGGCGCATCGTTTATGGCGCAGCGCAGCGCAATGTTTATTTTTCATTTATCCTTTTTCTATTTCAATTACCTGAATATTCACGGCTGGCTCAAACATAGGTATATGTATACTCCTGGTCTAATTTATCGCGGCCATAATTTTCAAACATCTATTGTCGTTCGCCGCTGTAAGTAAACAAGCTGTTTGGTCGGCAAATAAAGGAATTCCATTCACAGACGCTTTTGTGGGCAAAAAATTGGGTCGCAAATAAAAAACAAAAGCGCTATGAGAGTGCAATTAGCGTGATTTAAACACCATTTAATTAGACTTTGATTAATGCGATACTTTGCCGGTTATTGTTTGGGGCCACACTTTTGTCATACAAAAGAAGAAGCCGCTGTGCTGTTAAAAATATTAAAACACAAACAAAGAAGTTGATTTGAAATTATTAGTATACTCTTCATACCTATACAACGATAAGTATTTAATTTCAAAACGAATCAAAGTATAATTAGCACGGATCTTTTATACACTGAATGCCTATTACGCCCTATATAATATGTTGTTACGAATTATCTATTCTGTTTCGTTCGAGGAAATACGATTATATCGTGTGATATTTGGCTAACCCTCGCGTTTTTCATAGTTTCTATATAAATATTTCATTATGAAACCGCGTTAGTAACAAGTGCGACTGCCAATCGGAAGGTCCTAGATTCAAATTCCAAATCGGGCACTATGGGATTTTTCTAACTTAGATTTTCTAGTTGCGGCTAGGAATACGAATATGTGCCTGATGTATGGTATTCGATTCGCTACTTATTCCATAGCGGAACGTAAACGTAACTAATGAAACGTAGAGTTGTACTACACTCCCACCTAACACTTCGGGGATTAAAGGCGTGATGGTACGTTTACGTTCAATTCATTATGATTAAATCAAATAAATACCCATTAAAATGCCTTAAATTATGAACCACTTACAATCTTGATTATACCTCTGTACATACGGACATTATTATGAACAGCCGGACGAAATCTCTCCGACATTTTTCCCGTTAACAATGCAGGGCTAAAATCGATGAACTTTAATTAAAAATAGGAACTTGTGAATTCCTCCTCTCGGACCATCTAAAAAGATACTTCACGAAGTTCGAGTCAAACAAGGGCAGGCTTTAGGAGAACTTTACGAATAATCTTCAAGAGGTCTTAGCCTTTTCATCCAATATTTTATTGTACTGGACTAACAAATAAGAAACGACAAAATTAACTCTCAGACGTGCTAAATAATTAGCTCGAAAATACATGACATTATTTTTTATTATGCACCAGAAAACACGCTCGTAGGCTACGCAATTCTAATAAAACGCAATGCTAATAATACGCAAAATAATAGATTCTATCAATAACATACGCTGTTACTATCACTTTAAAGCTATCGTTGAAAAACACCTTAATTTCAAAGCCACTCTCAGTTATTTTTATGAAGAAATATATGAGCTGAACGAATGGGATTAGTAAAAACGAATTGTGAGGATTGAACTATTTTATCTTAACTATTGCTTTTAAAGATAATTGTTCGATCACTAACGATATAGAACTTATCATCTATGGTTATTTCATACTAAATAATTACGCTAATATGCATAGAAAAAAGAATTAATTAACGAGTTTGTTTCATTCATTACACACAAATAAATTGTTATGATAGATTTGATCATTAAAATACCACAAATATAAAATCACACCTGTAATCTAAATAATAATAGATTATGTTTTCGTAAGAGGACACTTCAATTAAACTAATGGCGCCCGAATGTTAATCACTATAGCTCGCTGCGTGCTAAATTAAGACGAACGAGATGCCCTTTGTTTTATATTATCGCCATATAAAAGTTGATATTACTGACAAATAGCTATGAAGGAAAACAAAATGAATCTATGATTGAGAAAATTACGTGTCCTCGAAAGAAAAAGCGACACTTAGTAAATCATCGTAGTTTTTAATAAATAGACAGCAATAGACAGGTTTGAAACGAACACTTTTGTAAATGAGTACCTATTGAGATTGTAAAGTATTTTAATTCAACTCGCAACATTCTGCGAGTCGCTAAATACTGTGATAGAAGTTTAAATTAAACGGCAATAATTGATTGTAGCAAATTTACAGAAAGACCTTAACAATTTATAGAAATATCATTATTATCACCCATTTTATTTTATTTTTTATTTTATATATTTTATTTAAGGCGATATTCTGCCAGATAGTAAGTTTCCTCTTAACTCTGGATAGTGTTTCCTTGTAGTCGTCACTTACGGTTAAATCAAGTGATATTTGTAAGGAATTTTAAAAGCGTACGTAACTTAATGTAATCAAAAGTGCGTATCGATATTCATACGTCTAGATTGGGAGGATGAAATGCAAACCGACGAGCTACCGCTCAAAAAATACACATCTCTATCAATATTCAAATATTACTTTAATTTGAATGATTTAATTTTACTCCTCAACATTTACATATAATAATTCTTGGCGACGTTTTATTTTTCAATCGTTACCCACAACTTAGTACACGAATACGTGCGTAATAAAAAGTAAAGTATGCTGTTAGAACTGTGGCGTCAATACACTTTGGCGTTTGTTGAGAATCAGCAGTCAGGTCACGGCGAGCTTAAGTGCACTTACCTGAAGCACGTGACGAAGATCTCACGACATAACATTTGAGGATAAAATATGACAATTAATCCTTCATAATACCTATACTCACATAGTAATATTTATTTTAAGAGGAAACAAAGACACGCGATATCGATATCGATACTAGATCCTGTTGAATGATAATTCTCAAATGCTTCCATCGTCTAACTGATACGAGTAATAATCATACTTAGTAAGCATCAGAAAAAGTTGTTAAAATTCTGTAGAATATCCATTAATTTTTATTATTTAAAACATAATAGACGGCTCTCAAATTTTGAAACCATTAATTCCTTCAAACGATTGGTGAATGATTATTATTCTAAACTTTAACTATGTATTAATTGACATTATTTTACATTGCTGAGTAATAAAAAACAAATGTAGGTACTGTATTATAGATTCAATGCTACCAACATAGCATCAAATTGTTTTTGCCTGTATCTTTTTTATGGCGAATTATTATGACAAAATTAAATATAACCTAATTTAGGTTAGCGACAAAACAAATCTTCAAAGTATTTTAAACTAGCGAGATATTAGAATTGAATAAACTATAAAATATTTCGTTTTAACAGATTGAAAAGAGAAAAAGTGTAGCGAAAAGGTGCGAGTGATCCATTGAATGATAACTGCAGGGGCTTTGTCTCGTGCGTCCGACTGACGAATCGAATTAAAAGGCTTATTGTGTCTACGTGACAGCCCTTCAGCCCCTCAACTCACGGCGAAGACGCGTTTTGTTTCAAGCAAACTAAAATATTACAGGCCATTCACTAGATCCCACCCCAGTAGGGGACATCTACTTGAATTTGTACTCAATTTTTAACAGGGACCGTTAATTAAGAGAGTTTCTCTTTATTGGCGAGGCAGCCTTAATGCGTTAATTGTCGAAATGCAATCTCGGAACGCGGCTTTTTATCATTCGAACCCAATTTTTGCCTCTCGCTCCGATTTTATGAGAATGATTAATGAATTTTAATAAGTGTCGTTCTCAATTAGTGAAATTTTACGAATCTGTTTTGTTATTGTTTTCATTTATTCCAGGGCAAATTTTATGTAACATCTGTATATAGGAGTGGCTTGAGTAATTGTATTGATACATAATCATATCATGTACCTATCATATAATGTACCTATCATATTGTAATATAACTATCACATAATGTACCTATCGTATTATAATGTAACATTATATTGTACCTATTATATTATAATGTGCCTATCATAGAATATACCTCATAAAATGTACGTATCTTATAATTTACCTACTACATACTGTACCTATTATATATTGTACATATTATATCATTTGCCTACTATATCATGAACCTATTATATTATTTACCTATGTAGATATTATATCATGTATGGATTTTATGTTATTTATTTTTGTATATGCATTGTTTCAGGCATCATTACGACTCCGAGTACCATCACCTTCCGACCAGTTGGATCAAGGTAAGTTTTATTTTATAACGTAACATAACACCAGATACTTTAAAACAAATCATATCTCCTACATCTGACACATAGGTATACTAATTTACATCCGAATACTCGTCTATTATAACATCTTTTAAAATCCTTCAAAAACGCTAATCAATTTCACTTCGAACAGCCGACATTTACGGAAAAGGATGTAAGAAAAAACAGAGTCACTACCCTTGTACAACATGTCTTAATTATTCATTACATCCCACGACGTTTCTTCGAGACGCCGCGGCGGCCAAAAAACCATAAAATTATATAGATACTCAAACGAACACGCACATTAATGAGGGCCGTGCAATATTTATACACAAGCTACCCTAATTGCTAGGGTGGAGAGTGGAAAAAATGGGCAATTTGACGTAATGTAATATGTATATTTAAGGCGGAATTCCCAAGCTTCACGGTGAAATTTTGTCGCGGCGATACTTATTTTACGAAATCACTTCAAGTGTTCCCGTGGACGTTCGCTTGGAAGCGGCTCTACTTCCTTTTCAATTCGCAACGTACACCTAAATATTTTTATTGAGTAAATTCTCATAGAGCCTGTCTGTAAATAATGTATTTGTAGCATAACCGCCGCCGGTCAACAAAAGTTGTAATACTCCAACTGTCATAAAATATTGTCGATAATATAATGCTTTATATACGAGTGTACTATAAAGAGTATTCAATACTTATTATAATAAGGTATTATAGTAATAGAGCAATCTTCAATTCATACATAGGACGAAAGTAGCCGGGATTCTATTTTTTCAATATGTTTAGGTGCTCAGAACGCTCCCCTCGCCGCCACAATTTCCTCTTGACGGAAACCCTCAATCTAATGATACGCCTCCGTTAAAAAACACAAGGAAATTTAATAACGCCACAAGCCCACCGACTAGGAGAGAAAACAAAGAAAATTTAATTTCGACGATTCCCACATGCTCGATATCGTTCAGAAGTTACGGTCTTGGCTCTCCCCGCCAAGATTAAAAATCAGGGTAAATCTTATAAGCCGTGTAGTGGGTGATGAAAATATTCACATCGATATCAATAACTATACAGTAAACGTCAAATTAAAACAATGAACGCAGTAATAACTAACTTACTCATTACATATATATTTCCGCTACGACACAGTAGCACAAGAGTTAGGGAAACAGGAAAAACCAACAAGCGGCACGACGAAAATCTGCATATCACGTTACGGGGACGTTTACCCTACAGCAATTATCCGGTACGAAGCTTTAACACATTTCAAAGGTAAGCAAATTAGTTCCGCACTTAATGATCCGACAAAGAGCGTAAATCTTTTTAAAACGCTCACCCAAAGTGTTTCCTTTTTGTAGCGTACGTAAACAGTGAGTAAAAAAATATTAGCATAAGCCCGCCCCGCATATGCAAATCCGGCGGCCCGTACGTGGAAAGGCGGTGAAAATTGTATCAAATTGTTCCAACGACACGTAGGCTTTGCCGGCAATTTGTCAAGCGAGCAATAATTATTTTGAGCCCCCGTCTCGCTGTGAATTAGGCACACGGTGGATCGTATGGGGAATTTTAAAGAGGTAACGTCTTCTTGCGTATTTTGTAATATTAGTTGATTACTAACAGGTAGAGTTACAGTCACGAAGAAAATGAAAGGTTAAATGTTAAATTTATATTTTTGATTTTAATATCATTTAACTTTTGAAACAGTACCTATATTATAAACACTGATCAAAATTAACTATCTCGAAAATTGTTAGTAGCTTTTTGGTGGTCGCATTAATATGTATAAAGTAAAACATAAATTGACGAAACAGAATCAATCTAATTAAAAAATATTTAGTTTGGTTAGCATAATGTTACGTTATTATATTCACTATAAATTTAACATTATTAATTACCAGCTTTTCTCCTTCGAAATCCATTTAAAAAAGAGCACTTTTAAGGGTCATGATTTTGTTTTATTGGCAGCCACAGTCGGTTCTTGTTTAGACGTAAACATTGGCCGACACGAACGGACATTTTCCCACGCTTTCAATAAAAACAAACTGCGCAAATCGTCGAACGGAGGTCTCGTTAAGCCCGGCTGGAGTGGGCCGCTGAAAAATGTTATACGCCACCTGTGGCGCGTAATCGTATGCGTTTATCTCCGGCGGCGACGCGTGCAGCGGACGCGCGGTCTCGGATGTAGGAAATATTGTTCCTTTTTTAAATATCATCAATTCTTTGTTTCTAATTAAAAATTGCAATAATTAGTACAGCATATTGAAGATTGGCATTTCCTTTAATTCGTAATTTGTAACTAATTAAAGTATTGATTTCTTTTTTTATATTGTACAGTAAATATAAACCCAAAAACCTCTGTAGAATTTAATTCATCAACCTTATCTAATGAAACTTATTGTAGCTGGTTTTCGTTTACGGTGTTTTATAAACTTTCTACCGATAACGAATCAGTTATTAAGAACTTCATCTTCTATCAGGTGACTGTTATAATACGACTCTGCTCTAACCAAAGCTTCTCGAACATGACTTATGTTACTGTCACGTCCATACCTCATCCGGTTTTCTATATCCCGAACGTCCACATTTACGCGCGTGGATCCGTTCAATCCGACACCGACGGTGAATGTATCCGGCGGCCGGCATCGGGCAATTATCGTTCACGCAAGCACCGGACGCTCCGCGCTCCGGTACACGGCCGTGCGGCCTCTAGTCAATTAACACGCCTATTGCAACCCACTCGATTGCGTGAACCGATTTATTGGATAAATTCACATCCCTCCTACAAAAAATATACGAAAAAAGCAAAAAATATGCAGCAAACATCGGAAAGGTAGACTGTGTAACATTCTAATAGGTTTAACGTTTCTGTATGAATATAATCTTTGTATCATATGCCAATTCCAACACTTCCCGAATTATTCAAGTTGAAATAAAGCAAAGAACCTCTTGACATCGCATAGCTACACAATTTTCCCACGGTTATGAGGTCTTAATAGTGAACCCACGACCTTTATGAAGTCGGGCGGACACAATAACGATAAAGGTGAGCACAAAATCCGGACAATAAACTCGGCAAAAAAAGCCGAACGAGGGCTAGTGCGGGGAAATAGTTCGTGAAATTTCGAAGGGTCCTCCGGACGGTATACGAGGCGTGTCCCGCGCCGTGCAGGACACTTTACGACGGTCCTCACAGTAAACCTGCCCATTATGTTGGGTTAAAAGATCGTACCGTTCGCGAAATAAAGATGCCGGGAGCTAAGATTTGTTGCTGCTTTATGGATGTAGAAGGGTTGTTGGATGCAGCGTTGGGTATTATGATCATGTCGAGTGGCGAGGTCGTATCATTTTCAGAAGTCAACATTGCGAACATGATGAAGGTACTTTGAGGAGTGCGAGGGTACCTCGAATGGTTTACGGGATCGTTAGCATTTTATTTACGTTGAGTACCAACCGCTATGCTGTACTTACTCTGCCGTGGATTTTCCTATTTAATATTAAAACTGATTTCAAGTATTATAGAACACGCGCTGATATAAAGCTCTTGAATAGATGTACTTGTATCAAGTCTCAGTTAATTTAATTAAAACTACAGATTAGTAGAATATCTTGTATGCACGCAAACACTGCGTTAGTTCCATCACCGTCCCGTTCAAACAGAACCAAAGACACATAAGAGTGGTTCCAGGCTCTCTTGTAAACAGCGTCAGTTCGTCTGTCTTATTCGCCGTTAGCAAAAGTTTAAAATTGTCATTTCATTAGGTTTAAATTATGTTTCTAACTGAGATCTACTAGACCAGATTGTGAAATACATAGAATATTTACTTTACATGATTATTTCGATCTCACTTATGCAGAAGAAT
>DWEJ01002926.1:0-10934 GCA_018245835.1 Mysoria sejanus stolli | reverse complement strand
GCGCGGAGCTGGCGCGTCGGTAGAACTGCGGGTGCGAGTGGCGCGGCGAGACGGCGGAGCGGCGGCCATTCGCGACTGGCAGTCGCGAGCGTGAGGCGACGTGCTTCCTCACTCTGTTAGTCGAACGTTCGCATGGTTGAAGTGCGCATGCTCGCCGATGCAGACCGTCGCGCCGCCGTAACGATTGCGCCTGCCGGAGGGTCAGACTTTCTGTCTCCATCGCCACAAGGGAAATTTAACGCGATGCAACAAACACAGGACACGACATATCTCAAAAGTGTTGTCTTTTTATTATACAGAATGAATATTTTTGACATTGAATAAAATTGATATTACACTGTTTAATGCCTTAATTAAAAATTAACGAATATTATTACAAGATTTGATAGTTTTAAGTCCGAGCGTAGTTTTAAGTACATATAGCGTACTTCGGTTTACCGGACGTAACGTAAATTGACTTGAAAATTTATTCATATGCGAAATGAAGATAAAGACAACCTTCATAATTATACAGTTTGCATACTTTGGTACTAAGAATAATACGTTTAAATGTAATAGATGAATTATTTAAAAATGTGAACACCATCCCTTGAACTACATATACATACATATGTATGTAACCTTACATATAATGTTACTTTTTCATTTCATTTTGTGGTTTTATACTTAAAGTAAAACACTGAAATGAAGATTTGTGGAAAGCAAAAGTAGATTTTTTGCATTGTAATTGTATCTTACAGTCGGCGTGAAAAACTGCGGTATGATTTAAATAACTTAAAGTTCCTATTATCCACACGTTAAAAACTTTTTAAGCGCCTGATAAAAAAGTAACCATTACCACAAAGAACACTACTATGTCTGTAAAGTTCAGGAAAGGCGTGTACGTCTTAGCGTCTTCTAACTTATATTGCCGACGAACTATCGATTGGGTTTATCCATGCTCGTATATCCTCTGAGGGTTAACAACCCTTTTTTTCCGACGCTTCGTGCTTGACAAAATATTATCTATTACAATGGGTGCGAAAAATGTAGCTGGCTACTTTATAAATTTGTTCTTAGTAAAACGTTGAAAAAAATACCAAAGTTGTAAAAAGCATTTTCTTTTGCTTGTATCTGTTGACAGCAATTTGTTAAAGGGAAGTACTCAACGGTCGAATAGTGCAAAGGAGAAAATATTTCATTTAGTGTTTAACCTAACCTAACCTAACCTAAGAAAAAATTTTCATTAACGTTTGATTTTTAAGGGATGTCATTAATTTTAATAAAGTTGCGTTTATTGTCTTGATAAGTTTGGTCTTAGTACATATCATTCTGAGCTGTTACTTATTCTAGCAGTGAAATCAGTAAAGAACTGTTGTCGATGATGATAAGAGCATATGGGTACGAAACAGAAAAATTTCAAAATACTACATTTTCGTACGAAGAAGTGGTCACTGGATCTAGGGGTCAATATTTGTATTTGTTTATCATAAATTTGTTACCTCGTGACCTTTCGTATTTAAAGGAACCTTTAATAACATATCTCATAGGCATCATATTATTTTGATTTACATATTTATGCCTACATACATTTCTTATGTATAATCTACACATATTTGTTACGTACTTAAAAGAACATAGTAATGTTTATGAGCTTGCTCTCTATGTAAGGCTTCTCTATAAGATACACTTTACCTTTAGGTCGAGTATCAAGTACAAATTTCAACATTCTTGAGCACATTGCTTAAAAATAGTTTATCAACTAGCCATGAAAATCTGTCCAACTATAAATAAACGGTACTATTCATATCTAAATTATTTCAAGATGCATATAGCAGAACTAAAGGTATGTCGAATAGAAAAAAAAACGCTTATAATACCAATTTTTTCATACTTGAATTCGACCTGTTTTCGACTTAACAAATATAAATACATTTTGTTCTGTTCAGCGAGAATAGCAGAGCATTACAAAGCGTACATTACCACCAGGTTCAGCAACAGTGATAAATGCGGCGATAAATTTGAATGTGAAAAATATTATGTACAATAAGGAAAACTTCTTCAAAGGCCGTACTTTGTAGTCGTATTGTGACGATTTTAACGTCAGCCGCGCGACGTATGATGAGTCGGGTGCAGGAAGTGGACAGGGCTGGTCGCAGGAGCCCAGGTCGTTGTCCCAGTGAACGCAGCACTTTCGCTTTTATCGGCGAACGAACCCTGGCCATTACTACCGCGCTCACGCTGTTACACCATCACGCAGCTGTTCGGTTTTGGCTGTGTTTGTCACTCCGGTATGCATACTAATGCACTGTATGTAGGGTTGTCATGCTTAGATTTCTCCACACTTAAGGCGATGTATTGTCGTTATGTTAAATTCTGAAATCCACATCACACGATTACTTTGCGTTATATAGTTGTAATATCGTCGATATACGTACATTGAAATATGTTTATCATATTTATGATTTTAAGAATTATGAAAATGTATCATTGAAATTTGTTTTAAAATAGAAAAAAAAACAAATCAGGATTTAAAAATATCATGCTTTGGTATTTAGCACCGTAACAATTTTGTAAACTAATATCTATATGATTAAATATTCAATAGATTCGCATGAAATAGTAATTAATGTTTTTTTATAGGTATATGCTATCTATCTTTTTAAATAACTGAATTTAATGAAATTGGTTCTATAAATTGATGGCGTAAAAGCCTAATTCTTGATTTTAATCGATGTACCGCCACAAGTTATATAAAACTTTTTTTGTTTCTCTTGAGATAATAAAAATAAAATTAGCAATTAATTCGTGATAGTTGTAAAGTAAATAATATTACAAAACTATACATTTTTACATAAGGATAAATTTAATATACATAATTCTGTAGTGTGAAGTAGGTTTTGCCACACATGTTGTGTAACAAGTAATAAATATAACGTAATATATTCAAAAATGTCTTAATGACCATTAAAGAAATATCATATCTTCATGGCATTTTATTTGAAATGACGTACATACGTCCAATCATTTTAGTTTCCATTTCACACTTCTGCCTAAAACATGCATATGGTTAAATTATATTCTATACTATATTCTATAAAATTATTATAATTGATATTATTTCGCTTTCTTTTTAAGCCTTTAAAGAAATTGTTATAACTTTGTTTCAAATTACGACACAGTAAGTGTAGGTAAAGATACTAAAACAAGAAAGACATTTGAAAAAGATTTAAAGTTAGAGCTTGGCGAAGTTAATTTTTACTAAACAATATTAATAAGTTAAAAGGTAGGTACTACTAGTGTTGGTTAATTGTTAAAATAAGTAGGTATATTCTGAAAATATTTATTAATAGAGAATCGAAATAATACACTATGGTGAATAAAATTAATTTACATAGGAAAGTACTTGCCTTAGATAGTTGAATATTATAAAAGTACTATTATATGAAATATACTGATCATGTGGCGTGTAACGTACCTACATACTACATTTCTCCGTGTACATTTTCGAAGAGATAGCGCTTTTAAGTGAGATGTAATTAATTGATTGTAAATGTTAATAATAATGCAATGCCTTTGCACCGAGAAATTAGTGGATTCATTCGAATTTCCGCGTAAATAAAAACGACATTACCTCCGACGCCTAGCAACGCTCGTTGGGTGCCAATTTTCGGTTGTACCTTAGGGCTCGTACGTGTAACTACGTGCACAATATTTCGAAACGGTGGGCTTTGTTAATAATAATGAAGATCTGCGTAGTTTCATCACAGTGCGTCCGTTGAATAATAAAGTCCGGTTGAATGAACCATTGCATCGTGTCCTTGTTTTCTGTGATTTTCCATGGTGAAGTGCTGACACGCGCGCCGGCGTAGCCTTTACTACGCGGGGCTTGCTCTGTTCAATTATAAGTAGTGGAATCGGAAAAGTATTTTATGTGATTAACATATAATCTATAGTGGGATGTAAAAGTGACTGGTGAATCTTATAGTTGGTATGTATTCACCCCTCTGCGAAACTCTCTGGGGATTACAAAGGTTTATGTTACATCTGTTTATCATTTATCAACTTACTAATTTTTTACCTTCAATCCTGAAATACTGCACAGTAACTGTACAATTTTTTTTTTATTTAGGATTTCGTACTGTATGGTATTTTGTTATTTAAATGTGTACAGTACTGACACCTTGTGTTATTATAGGGAAGTGTACAGAATTCAGTAGTATTTATCACTGAATTGTTTAAAATGATATTTACACAGATGTCGCGGTTGATAGGGGCTAAAGAAGAAAACCCTCGGATCGATTCAAAAATAATCCGGCTATCCGCAAAAACACGTAGGTTATACCGTTGTGTAATTAAATCGTGTAAACAGAAGGATATACATAGTCAATAGTACTGGCGTAGTGTGGGATAGCTCTAGCTTATGGTAGTTACATGACTCGCAACGGACACCTCGCGCCCGTGCTCGCTCGTTCATCTAATTAAGTATATTATCACTTGAATTAACAACGCCATTATACCGCTCATGCGAACGACGCCATAACTATTCTATTGGCAGTTTAAAGTAACTAATTTATTAAATTTATTTATCTATTTACATTTTATTGATGATTTATTAGCTTACAAACTGCGAATGGTGCGCCTCGTTGTATTCTGTACCCGCCGACATCTGGAATATGGTGAAATTAAAATTGAAAAATTATTGTCATGACAAAATTAATAGGTAATAGTAGTAGATACTCGTAATTTTATAACTTATAAATGAAGTGCTGATCTCTCAGGCGGGATTGTAGATTCGAAGAGATCTGTAAAGTAACGTAACGTTGGGCGCGGTCGGTGATAAGATTGATGATCGCGGGCGGCAAATATTCACGGGCCTTTTATGTTTGTTTGTTAAATAAATTTTTTAACATTGTCAGAAATCATTCGTGTGGTTAAAAAGTCTTAGTGATTGACCAATAGTCTTACACAACTGTCCGTAATAGAGATGTAACGAATATTCGCATATTTTTGCATATTCGCATTCGCAAAATTTTTGCGAATGTTTTGCCCAGATAAATTTTAGAAGAAAAAAATTAAAAAATCAACATCCATTTATTTCTTATGTTTTTCAATATAACACAAAGAAACAACCTAGTGATCACTTTATCAATTTTCAGTTTATCATTTGGTATTATTTATTTATTTACTTAACTTTGAGCAATGAAGCTTAACAATTAAATTTTTATTAGAACATTAAGACAAAAAATATATAATGCAATGAAAAGAAACAAAAACAAATTCTTCTATGAAATTTTCTACCAAAATATGAATATTTGCATTCGCATTCGCGAATATCGGTAGCAGACATTCGCATTCGCATTCACGAATGTTCACAAAGTGACATTCGTTACATCACTAGGATATACATCACTGTTTACAAAAAGTAGATTTTGTTTTAGAATTTTTTCTGCGATTCTTTGCCAATTTTGTCCAGCTGTATATATTTTTGGTGTAGAGTAGTAATATCTTCGTAATGCTACAATTGGTACTTAACCTGTTATATTAAGGTGAATGATGATTCTTGACAATGCAGGTAGTTTTAATAAATTTCTTTGCGGCTTACTGAGAAGTTCATCAAGAAATGTGAAGGAGGTAATATGTAAACTTCGACGACATTTCATACGACTTTTCTTTAGCAAACATTGTACACACTAAAGACTTGTCATTCACCTGTTTCAGTATACGTCAATAAATAGATACATTTTACGCGCACTATGAGTAGTTTTTTTTTTCAAAACATCGTTAAAAAATAGATACATTATGCTCTAAATTTTGGTAACCTCAAAGCAATTGTCACCAAATTTTGGAATCGATCCAAATTCATATGACCAAGTAGAAAGAGTGGTTTAGTATTTACGTGATCTACATTTTTCAATGCAAGTATGAATGCACAAGTTCTTAGAAAAACAAAATCAATACAAGAGTGGTTCGGCTTTGAAAGGTTCCGTTCTATTGTCATATCTCTTCTTGCATTGAAGACTAATGTTTTTCCAATATCCGAATACTTTAAAGTGCATTTCCATTTCAATATAGAGGATGTGAATTTTTATAGCGATTTCATCGCACTCACAATTGTCATTTAAACAGTCGATTTTAGAACGTGTTCTAGATTTTATTGAACCTAAAAGTGGAATATGAAGATATTTCTTGATAGTATGACAACTATGGAATAAGTTTTTGCGAGAAAAAATCAATCGAATCGGTTACACAATTCAGTATCGTCGTTATAATTTGGTGATACGAGTATATCCTGAGATTGTTATCTAATCCGTGTAACATAACAAGATGAAATATAGAATACAAATAAAAATATAACCAATAATTTTATTTTGTTATTTATTTTGTATTGAATTTAAATTATTGCACTGATTGCATTGTGCTATAATAAAACTCGTTTCCCATCATGAACACATATGTAACATTCCAAGGGTATGCAGTAGTATTGATCACGTTGTTTAACTGTTTCATTATTTTTAATGAACCCCATAAATTGTATTGCTATCGTTGAATACTCGGAAATTCATATAATAATTAAACTTGCTGTTGAATAGGAAATATAAAATGGGGTCTTATGCTCGTAAATAAAACAACCGTTCATCAAAGAAGAGTAGAAGGTTTCCCTTTTGTCATAAGAATCAGTTCTAAAATATCCTGATTTAGCTGAATCTTGTATGACTGCAACTTTTTGCTTTAATGGCTGTGCTATATTATCAGAGATGATAATTTTACTACGTGGACAATTCAATTGGTGTGTCAATTATTTACATTCATAGATACATATCTTCACACCAAGTCCCTTACGGGGTAGACATTGAGCACCGAGTACCAAATATCTCTGTCCTTACAGACCTGCCGCGCCTCCTCCACATGAAATGTGTCAATTATTTTACAAAATATGAAAATAATCCGATTTACCTCTTTTTCGTTACTATATCTGCAGCTATTCTATCGGTATCAATAAGACAAGAAAGTTTTGAAATAATTTTCTACACGATAGAACTTATTGCAAATCAAAATAATAGTAATAATAATTATTGTTACAAAAAAATCATGAAAAAAGGTTATTTATAATATTGTATTTAAATACTTTTCAATGATACCAATTATTTCCCAAAAATTCCATTAAAATCGTTTTAGTAATTTTTAGAAAAACCAAGTGGTGATTTAAATAGAACAGTTATTAAATTTGTAAATTATCCGAGACTAAAATAAGTTTTAGATACCTGAATATTTTTTGGTATTATATATAAAATGGCATTCAAGCTTTCAAGTGAACTTTATAATAATAGAATTGGTTAAATAGAAGAGCCTAGAGGAATATTTAAATAAATATTTGACAATAAATTTGAAGGTGGTAGAACTCTCTGTGGTTCGACTCCGTCGGCACCACCGCCACAACTATTTCTGCCTTATAACAGCAGTGTTCTGGTTTGAAGGGTGTGGTAAGGGAGACATACTTTTTCGAGGCATTCCAGCTTAGTCCTCAGGGGTAGAAGTGCATCTGTGGTAGTCCTGAGATAGGAATCTAATCTTATCTGGCGTTGATTACAAGTGTCCATGGGCGGCACTAGCCATTTACCATCAGGTGGACTGCATGCTCGTCTGTTACTTCTATATTATAAAAAAAAATCGGCGTCCAATGTTAAATAGTAATGAAATTCTAAATAATATCAAGTGGCTTAAGTCAGATCTCAACAATTCTATACAGGTTTATTAGCAATAGGTATAATTATAGTAACAGAAGTTGCTTCCACAGTCTAGTTCTGAACAAAAACTGTCAACAACTCCGCTGATTAAATTGAGCTGGTTTTGCATTTGTATCAAAAATACTTAGCAAAAAACGTGCGTGGTTAGCTAAATATTTTCAAAGGTACATTAAGTCAAGTAGGTCGAAATATTTCAATGATTTCTCTTGAACTGTCGATATAAATGTCTGGGCTGAGCTATTCGACAAACTAGGTCAATATAGGTACAGCTCTCAGATACGTCTTCAAAGCGTTCTCAGTAAAGAGATCCGAATTAGTTGATATAAGTATCCAGCGCTCCGGAATGAATTGTATTCAGAATTTGCTTATTCATCTGTAAAGAAATAAAGATTGACAAAGACCTTAATATCGAAATCTTTAGGAGGTTACCAATCGGTATTGTGGATTTTCATCCACAGGAAAAAAATATTAAGATTTGTCCAACATTTACAAATCGATGAAATTCTTAATAGCTGTTCTTAAAACGAAGAATATTACATTATCATGCACGGAAAATATCTACATTTAACGAATGTAAATATTATTAGATACTAGCATAAATAATATCTAACACTATCTAATGATTATAAAATATAGATTCAATTCTTTATTGAAGCCGTTATATTTACGTAGTATGAGTCGTTACTAGCCTGATGTGAGGTGATGATTTGAATGTTGTGCATATCACTGCATGAGTCTATTTGAGTCATTGAATCGTGTTCGATAAATACAGATACGAAAAAAGTAGGTTTTAATTTATGTATTACATATTATTATAATGCATATGTTCCACATTTACATTTATATTATACACTTATCTACTTCAAATTAATTTAATGATATATACAGTAGGTTATTAATTTTTTTTTTACCCTTTTATAGTTCCGATATTTAAACATGGGTTTCCTCTCAGATTGAGAAGGTTAAGACCATAGTCTACCACGCTGGCCAAGTGCGTATTGCCAGACTTCACACGCCTTAAAGAACAATTTTTTTAAGAACTCTGAGGTGAAAGGGTTTTCAAACGATGTCATCTTTCACCGTTATAGTGATATTTAATATTAAAACGCACATTTTATAAAAAGTTGCGCACTAGGATTTGAACCCGAGCTACCGGAGTGAGAGGTCGTATTTCAAACCACTATAATTATAGGCTATCACCGCTGTTGATATGATTTGATTTGATTGAGATTTTAAAGAATTGACCATAATTACATCGTTAGATTGAGAGTGCACCGTAATCTTACCCCTTCGAAGAACTATTGGTGTAATGTCCTATTTTACCGTAGGCACATTTTTAGTTCAACGGTTTCATCCTCCTTAAACCGAGCATCGAGTCGCTTCAACAACTCTATTATTATTTTATACCACGTTTATTAATGTCACACAATTTGTTATTAAGGAAGTCGTAAAGTCGCGTACAAGAATCAGACGCAGATGTTATTCACTAAACACGTATAATACTGTGGAAGTCGGTAAATTTACTCTAATTATACACGTCTCTCGGGAAGCTTATATGACCTTTATTATATAGGGTATAAGGGAATTAATTGCGTGTGTATTATGAGAGTTTGCAAAGTCGCATAGAGAACGTTTATTAGGTACGTATTTATGAAAAGTGCCTACAATATTTCCACTTGATTACGTCTCGCGTCAGCCATGCTGTTAATCATTAAGGTCGATGGCCACTGTGCTTTCTGTTTCAATTAAATCATATTCGCATCTTCCTTGACATAAATATTCTAAATTTTCTCGCCTATCAACAGAGACTTGCATATATAATTTATGGACTAGGTATCATTTATTTATTATGAGTAAAATGTTTAAATAATCTTTTTTTGTGCTGAAGTGTGATAGATGCGTTACCACAAATTCAACAATTTGTGACCTACTAATTTTTACCTACTGCAAAGATAACACTTGTGAGCAAACGTTCTTATTGTGATGAAACGTGATATTCGTTATATGAGCCATTACTTGAAAATCTAAATTAGTCAAATTCGATACCCGACCCGGGACTTGAACCCAGGATCGTCCGATTGGTAAAATTGAGGTAAAATTAGTCAGCGCGCGGCTAACTTTGCAAGGTGTATTGCCACCGTTGAGTTGCTAATGAAGTTAATATATATAATGATTTTACCTCGCCGTTCAGTAGTTAAGGATTTTTAATGTGCACTCGTTCACGAGGACAACAAGACGCTATTGCCATCAATATGCTGCCATAAATCTTGCTGATGTTATCGTGTTGATGCTTACTTACGAGAAGTTATAACACAATTTCAATAAGCTTGTGTGAGTAAATTGTGTGTTCACTTGTATGTTCACTTGTGTGTTCACTTGTGTAAGTTCACACCTGCTATCCCCGAAGAGGTAGGCAGAGGAATGATATAATATCCAGTTTTATCAGTTACGTTTACGTCTCACTATGGTGATTCTATTGCCATACACCGGGCACATATAAAGACTTCGGGTAACGATTAGAAAATCAAAGTTAGAAATATTCATAGTGCCCGATCCGGGGTTTGAACTCTGGATCGGCTGGTAGGCTTGCAACTTACTCGACCAACGAGGCAGTCAAGTTGTAACTAGCAACTTATTTGTCGATTTTCTTAATCTTCAACGAGGTCTTCGTGATATAATTGGCCGTAACATCTTGTTCCTTTTTCATTGTCAGAATAAATTCAAAGGAATGTTTGACACGAAAGGTACACTGTAAATTACACCTACCAATATTGAAAATTTTTGTTAAATATTTACAATAACATTTTTTTTAATGCAACCTTATTTGAACTCGACAGCAGTATCTAACGCTGATATTTAGTATTATAAACGCGAAAGTTTGTGAGTATGGATGTTTGTTAGTCTTTCACGTAAAAACTACTGAATGGATTTTAATGAAATTTTACAATAATATAGTTTATACATCAGAATTACACATAGGCTACAATTTATAAAGATATTCTGTGAATTGTACAAAATATCAAGTACACGTAAGTAGGATACGCCGAGCTGGCATCCGCGTTGCGCCCCTTAGCTCTCACCCCTAGTTCGCCTGCTCATATTTTTTGGTTAGGTATTAAATTTTTTTTCTGTGGAGCAACATCTAAGTTACTTTTCATCCTAGAATCCCCACAAGGTCAGTATTTACGCGAGAAAAACTTTGTGACA
>DWEJ01002925.1:0-10935 GCA_018245835.1 Mysoria sejanus stolli | reverse complement strand
GTTGGCAAACAAAATACTACTCTCAGATGTTTTAATCATAATTAGACATATTTAAATATTGGTACCATATAACGGATCAGTGTACAGAATGTGAACAGATTATTGCAGTACACTCCCACGTTTCACCAGTTACGTTTACGTCATACAATGGATTATGTGGTGAGCCTGTAGTCGGCGAATACGGTGTATGATAATGTATGTTACTCTTAATGCGGTATGCAAAGCTCATCCACCCATAAAGAGCACGTGTGCGTTTAAACAATACATAAAGTGTACTGCACCACACACACCGCTGCCAACTCATTTCGCTAATAGACAAACTAAGGCAATGCACAGTGTGCCCAGACCATAATTTAAAAGTCCAAGCGACTAATTAGCTGAGAGCTTTGTGACCCCATATAGATGAACGACATCTCTGACAAAAAGTTAATAATCAAGAACTATATGGATGAAGGAGGTTGATATATGGCAAAAACTTTTTATGCTTATAATGTTTGTCGTAGGTATACAAATAACAATGTTGTTAGGAAAGCTAATACATAAAATATGGAGATATTTTGGCGCCATCATCTATATTTACAACGGTATGTACAACTACGATACTTTATCACGCAATTCATCTAACTATACAAATATTATAAAGAATTATTTTAAATATTGTTATTCTGACGTTAGGAGTTGACTTTTAATATGCATGTACTCGTGTGTACATTACATATAATCCCGTTTAAATGATAGAGCTTTTCGTGGAAACCTGTTAGACAATGGAAGTCGATGAAACAACCAGCGAATACGTTCCTTGTGAACCCATTCATCTTATAAACCATAACTTTTTATGTAACTCTTATAATTATAATTACGTGTTGGGACATACAATTATAATTATATGATAAGACATGTAATTCCAACGTCAGCATGAAGAAAACTTGTGTTATGGTAACCAGAGCGCAGATTAACTAAATACATACATATAAATATGTATTTCTATAGGCACATGTTTTTGGACAATCAACAACTACTTGTACCTTCACACAAACATTTATTTAATTTGAGTCAATAGGCATTTAGGAGAACTTCAAGTTCTCTTAAATGCCTATTGACTAGCATACGTTAATAAGCATACAAAACAAACGTTTTCAAATAGTATTAAGGAACTTAAAATAACATTTTTATTTGTCGCCATTATTAGATACAATTTGGATCAACGAAAAATGTTACTTTTCCTCTGATTTGTTAAGACACTTTCCTACGCGGAGGTCGCAAAGAAATTAATTGTATCTTGTCCCCGACACAATTATTTTTCTCGCGACGACATAATAAAACAGTCTCCTCTGACATAATGTAATTTATTATAATCGAATGTAACAACACGTGGTAGTTATTTCCGTGTTTGAGCGTATTAATGTCAGGACGTCGTTGCTACATAGATGTATGAAAGAATTATTTACATTGAAATGTAACCTATTGACATTGTCTATTTCGGAATTCGACCAGCTAACGCCTGTAGATGTTCTTCCTACCGACGTTGATTCGAACCACGTTCTGACAGGATCGGTCCCTCGGGTTATTGTTGTGATGGAGTTCGATTTCCGTCATCCCTTTTGCTTTATTTTACTAAACAGTTTTGATACCAGGGGATATCTACCATGAATAAGATGCTCCCATATGACAGGGGCTCTATAAGGCTTATGCAACAGAGTAATATTTCATTCCGTCAGACTCTTTAAAATTAGGTTTACCCTGACATACAAATGTGTCTTATTGGACATGACGTAAGCAGCTAAAACACGGATGCTAACAGCGCAACTAGTGGACCAGTTGAGAGAAGCCAGTGGAATCCTCAAAGCTTCTTTAAAGAATAGAATGTGCAACAAAATTCCGCAGCAAGTCAAAGGCTCGAGGACGCTCATGAAGGATAGTTTATTGCGAGAAATGGATTTAGACAGACTTATAATGATAATAAAATTTGTAACCTAAAGAAATAACTAAGTCAACTCGCTTAGAAACTTTCTCAGAAATTCATAGAATACATAGCTGGCGTAATAAAACCTCACTCACAAAATTTGCTTGTTACGGATTTCGCAATCTGGAAACGGCGTAAGGCTCTAGAGGCACCAATTTAGACTCAATCGTGAAAGTAAAATGATGGATTTATTTACTGAATACGTTTGTGCCCCGACAGAAATCCTAAAAATCCTGTAATTGTTTTTATGGTTACCGTTTAAGTGAATTGATAGCTCAAATGCTTACTGTGCATGAAGTTTGTTTCCAGGGAGATTTACGTAGTAATGATGTTTAATGTAATGAATGGTTACGAGTACAATAGCCGGGATTATGATTATATTGTGCTAATCTTATATTGTCTATTTATTTGTACTGAAAGCCTTTGTATAAAATATTAATAAAGTTGCGACATGACAAGGTTCAGTCGGTAAACCGAAATGTAGTTGTGTGAAGTAGGTTTCACAAGCAATTATTTGGCATATTTATTATAGGTAATTCTCCTCATACCCTACTCTAATCATAGTTGTGCAATCTGTATTAAATATTTAACTAGTTACATTTTAAACCTTTTCATAACTTATGTACAAAACATTTCTTTAAAAATAAATTCTCTAAGGAACAATACGAGTAGTGTGTAGCCCGATTGCAACAAAGTACAACTTACGACGCTGGCGGTAAAGTGTTTAAGCTTTACTTAAAATGTATTTCATTTAATCTTCTTTATTTTCACTTAGAATTGACCTATAGTAAAGTATGGAGACTATACATTTATAATTCACAATACATTTTTGTTTCATGAGGAATAGCTGTAATCTGAGTAACTGTCACTTGTTAATTTGTCCGTTAAAATAAATAAATATTTATCTAATATATAAATTTATGTTTATATATATGAATGCACATAATAATAGTAATCTTTATTATACACCAATATATGTCAAAACAAAAAGAGCTTTAAAGTACAACAAGATACAAAAGGTAATGTTATCGGTAACTAGCGATCTCTTCCAGACAAGCTTTTCATAAGAGATAAAGAAATTACGAGAGGTTGTAAGAAGGTAGGTGGATATATTACATACATAAAGACAACGGAGAATTGATGAAAATATGCAAACGAACAATAAAGAAAGAGAAGATTATAGTGTTAAACAGTTCCATATTCCTTTGTCTGTTACGAATTATAATTTTTACACCAAACATATTTAATAGTTGCAGACAATAAGCTCGAGTAACTAATGTTCATAAACACTGCTTGGCGGTTTCAATTTACCACGGCCACCGCAAACAACCGCTAAAATTATATTGCCTCGTATTATTAACGAAGGCTTATACCTAACATACGAGTACAACTCTAATAGAACTGTACAGCTGTAACGATCATTATTGATATCTGAAACTCTTCCTGTTACAATACATTTTCAAAGCAGCGTGTACACTACATTTGTGTTTTGTACACAATCTAAAATGTTGAAGTATTCGTTGAATCGAATCCAGTCTAAAAGTCACACTTTTGAATTAGGACGTGTAGATCATATGTACTAATCTTAAAATGTAGGATATATAATTGTGTTAACATCAAGTTACTTCTATTACATAAACTGCACATGTTAGAATCTCAGCTTAAAAATTATGCGGATAGCTAACAGAGTCGACATCGACCCTTTATCGTTCCACTGCTGGAAATTGGGTCTCCTCTCAGAATGAGAGGGTTTTATGCAGGTTTCCTCACGATGTTTTCCTTCATCGTAATGGCAACAACATTTTTAAAGAGATGCGCGCCAGGGATTTGATCCCGGTCTCCCGGAGTGAGAGGTCGAAATTCAAACCACTAGGCTATCACTGCTACTGCTGCTACTGCTAACAGAGTATTTCTGTTGAAAAAAAAACTTTAACATATACTATACATAAGTACACAGTTTTGACTGTAAAGTTAAATCAAAACTGTTTGAAAGCTGCTATTCTTGAGTAGTTTGGGAGCATAGTCATATCATTGTTTGATTACCACACTTGTCAAACTGTAAGGTCCACGTTAATACGGGCCGGGATTACTCCACAGAGACAACCACAGCGCTGCCACTAAAATACCAACCGATAGATATTATATGGAGGCAATAAAGAACGAACTTTATCCTGATTGGCGTAATATAATCCTAAAACAAAGGTAGTGGCGTCTTGGGCTTCTATTTTTTTAGGATTATTCGATTTTTCTTATCCACACCAATTGCTTTTACTCCCAAAACTATGTGTTTACTTACTCACTTCACCTATGAGACGAAGATATATGAGTCTGTAATCGACTTCCGCTGTAGTGAAAGAAAAATGGTGCGTATATTCGCGGATCAAAACACAAGTTCAAGCGATTATGAAAATTTATTCACATTGTTAACAATACGCAATTGGATATATTAAATTGTAAACATACTGAGGGTTGCTTAATATAGAAACTAATCATAATAAAATATATCCCTTAAATTCTGACAATGATAAATAGTTAATATCTACAGATGAGGATGCATTACATTTGTTGTTTATGACGATCATTCGGACAATGGAATAAGATTCGGACAGTCATTGGAGAATCCCAACCGAAAATTCTGCCTAGTGAAGATTCGAATACATGAAACGGCTTAGAAGGTGGTTTGCGGGATACTATAATGGAGAGTTTGAACAGAAGACGTGGAAAACACCAGTGATTGCTGAATAGGTTGTACAAAATTCAATTTTGTTTGTATGCTCTTCGTGTATGTTTCACTCGATTCTATAAAATATATGTATTTAAAGACCATGTTTCAATGTACAGAACCTCCTGAGTTCAGTTTGTAACTGACAAATATGTAAATACACATGTAATGTAATTCAGATTTCAATTCCGATATCCGTGGAATTCTGAACGAATGTATTCTTTTCATAGCCATGACATTAATAAATAGCGTATTTATACAGTACAAAATTTTCTGGTCCAACATATATAATGATCAAGTACCTACCTACCTCTAGAAATTGTGTTTAAAACTTGACATTAGTAACTTTCTCTCGATGATATCACAAAAAATAAATTTGAATCAAAAACTCTAAATTTTTTATAATAATATATTCATTTCATCCTATTTTTTCACGATCAGAGGTGGTATTTTATTTTCAAATTTAAATGGAACAAAACGCAAAAAGTGACCTGGCAACAGAAAAAAGAATTTTCCTGATCCGTCCGTGAAGGACTTTCGAGGTAACGAATTTAAAAAATATACAAACGAATTAAAATCTTCCTTTTTTGAGGTCGCATAGAAACTAAATATTTACAGAAATAGACATAAAAACGCTATCTGGACCACTCTTGGTTTTCATCAACCCATTCACCGTTCTTTAACATACACACGAGTCTAATTCGCAAATATCTTCTAATCCGAGATGTCTTAGAACCATGATGTAATTTAGTGTTAAACGTCATGATAATTTGACGACTTTTCCTATTCGTCCATTCCACCTGTAAGGTCTGCTACTGACCCACGAAAACCTCCTACTCTCAAAGAATATTATCTACAACTTTGAAGATTTATTGTTTATACTTACTTTCCATTGCTAATGATATAAAACCACTGCTCTAAATAAACATGACCACATAATAAACTGTAATACGAAAAGCTCTACGAATGCTAGATACGAGTTTGCTAAATTTCTTAAGAAATTCTGTCCCTTCCTTGACATAGATTACTATCGAAGGATCAACGTAACTTGCTAGAGAACTATCAAAGCAAAGGATTAAGTTTAATAGAGTTGCACCAAGTTGATCATCATTTTATTAAAAAGCGTATTGAGAATTTATCCAGCTTTAAATGAACATTTAAATGAATCCATCACATTTAAATGAATGAAGTTCGTAAAATAGATCAAACTGATGGCTGATCCATTTCCATTTCATTTTGTCAGTCGTCATCATTTTTTTTCATTTCGGACCTTGTCTCTGGGGAATACATTAAGCATAGCTCTTTCCTCGATTTTAAAATAGACTAGTATTATCATCTGTGTATACGCCTCGGCATATCAGGCGTACATATGACATTTTGCTCTTGAGGCTGCGCGATATAGGCCAGGAGTGAATAATTATAATAAAACCAAATCTCCTTAAACCTTCAAAGTTTCATGTTTATGCGAAGTTTCTTAAAATGTACATACGTACATTCCCAATAGCACTCTCCATATAACTTTCGTGTATGATACGACACGTATCATTTATGTATGTATATTGTCTTCCATTACTGATACTCCTATCTCTCCAACTTTAGTCGCAATTTCCGCAGTAAGCGATGGTGTACAACAATGAAACTGGTGTACAAATGAAACAATGAAACTAAGTTCACCGCCGACGTGCAATACAGTCAGCGACCGAGTGATATGATTATGCTTAATTGAATATGTTTGTAATTAGTTTTGATTGGTACTCGTATTTATTAATTATCAAACCTTGTACTTGAAACAATATATTTGTAGACACGGTTTATGCTCGTTTTAGGTCCCACAGCTCTTTACCGCAGGCCCCTATTTTTTCGTTCATTTACTCTTAAGGTGTGAATAAAAATAGTATACATTTCAAATGTTCCGTACACCCCCTCATCACAATCTGTCTCCTGACATAGCATAGAATTTTACCGTTAAAGGTTCCAGATGCCTTGTTGAACATGAAAATTACTGCCTAGATGATCGTTTTGGTTGCAAACACGACTGCCGGTCGAGAGGTCCCTGGATCAAATCCCGGCCTGGGCATTATAGAATCCTTCTATCTCAGATTTTCTAGTAGTAGTTCGGATTCTATATATGCGCCCAATATATGGCAATAAACTCACCATCTATTCCATAGTGGGACGTAAACATAACTGCTGAACCGTGAGAGTATTTTACGTTCCTTTGCCTACCTCTTCAAGGATTACAAGCGTGAAATTACATTTAACGTTTCATAAGTGTTTATAAACATGATTGAATAAGTACATATGTTCGGCTTTACTCACGTCGGCGGGACCTCGTGAACAAGGACCTCGTATATATCAAAAAATAGTGGAGACATCCGGAAAAAACACACGTGAGTTAAACGGATACATATATTCATGTGCATATTACTGTAATAATCCTTTTAGCAAAATATACACGTACAAAACAGGTTAATAAGTATGGAGAACGGCGTATTAATCCCTGTTTATTGGTCACGGTAAGGCCATATACAACAAAATTCTAATAACACAAGGGAATTTATGCGAGACATTGAAATATTGTTGTTATTACGTAAACAAAGTCATCCTACATTTTATCACGAATGTGTATCAATATATTCTTTAGATACGTGGTCGGCTTCTAATATATCACTCCGCCCTTAGATATTTCAACGAAAACGTTCATGGTTAGCAATCGCATGAATCACAGGGAAGGATAAAGGGTACATCAATAAAATTTGTGAGACGAATTAATTCAATCCCATCCTTAAATGGGAGAATTTGACTTCCGTAACGTATCGTATCAGGATACGCTTTGATTAGATCTAACCATTACACAAAAATAGAGGTAAGTAGTTGGTTAATAAATGTAAAATTTAGTTTTAAAGCTAACTTTAGTTTTTAATGGCTCTCTAATACCTGTGGCTTTGTATGAGGTTGTGATTTTGTAAAAGGTATTGTATGTCTTGATCTCCATAATAAAATACCTTTATCAGACAACCAAAAATTCCAGAAATAAAAATTTGATTCATTGTCTATTGTTATTATATCATCACGACAGGCTCGTGACGAGATAAGTTATGAGCCCCGAGTGCCAAGAGTGTACTACGCTCCCACATTTCACAAATGCCACTGTTACTGTATACCGAACATAAATCTAGACTTCGAGCCACTACTGATACCTTTTACCACAAATTCAAGTTTATTATTATTAATCTTATTATTATTATTTATTACTTATTTATTGTTAAAGATGTCAAAATGTTTTCAATACTTTCAGATTTAAATCACCAATACCCAGTTTAATCAGCGTTCGTATTATTCTCCAATCTCCTGTACGACGTGACAATATGACGATGAAGCAATTAAGTGCTCTTACTTGCAGAGCTATTTGCTCACAACTCGTCGCACGAACAAAATTTTAATCCAGCACCTTCATACTCATTACAATTTTATATTAAATATTTAACTTCACATATTTCATGATTGAGAGTAGAATGTTTTAAAATAATGAAAATGTCGAATGCTTTTGTGAGTCTCAGAACTATAAAGGCAACAGGATATATTTCTTGCGACGCATAAGAGGCAAACAGACAAAGATAATGTGTCGGGAATATTTCATCTCTTAGTGCTGCTATTAAATCGTAATTCTATTAAAAGACTAAGATCGACCTAATATATTACATAGATTTATGCTCCATTGCTTAATTGAATGTTTATTTTATCTTTTTGAGACATTATTTTGTGATAGAGTATAAGAAATTATTAAAGCTGTCCTTACCGATTTGAGCTTAGACTTTAACCTCGAATAACTTTTAAACAAGTCAACTTAGCAAACAATTATCTCAGGCCTTTTTTGTAGATCGTTAAATTTCTTACAAGCATATGTTTTGATTCCACTAGACATTTATTCATTCGAGTGCATTAAACATCCAAACAAAAAAAAGAAATTTTATGTTATTTATACGGGAAATCAGAAATCACAGTTTCAAACTTTATCAGAATTGTTTTTTCGTCATCTCAGGCGATATTTACATTTTTCCCAATGAAAAAAAAATATTATGTTTTTTTGGCCCAACCTAATACATATTATGTGTATTGAGTTGGATAATTAAAGTATACAGCAACAAGCTACGAGCGCGATTATTATTTACACACACCTAATGTTTCGCTGAAATATAAACTAGGTATATTTACAGAAACATTTCCATTACTATACGGCTCAGTATACAGTGAAAACCGATTGATCCCTCACAACATTATTCCGACTCGTGTATAAACAGTTCTAGGGTGAGCCCGTATGTGCGGACACGAGTTGATTTGTTAATGTAGGCAAGTCTCCGAAGAGAAGGGTTACAATTTGTTTGCGGCCGCACTTTTCCGGTCGAAAAATTAATGAAAGAGGAAAATTGTAAAGAGGCCGCACTCCTTTCTAACTGCGACAAAGGCCGTGACAAACAAACGGCCGGAATAAAGTTGAATGATCAAAGCTGTTTGTTAATCTTTCAAACAATAAAACCCAAAGTTATGTATACATATATAAAGTCAAATAGTAATTTAAGTAAAGATGATTTTTGTGGATCGTTACCTAGACGCAAGGGTTAAAAAATTTTAACGAGTCAACGATAGTTTGGAACAAATCCAGGGGAATAGATTTTCAAAAAAAGCCTATAAAATGAGGTTTTTATATGTATATCTCTTTTCAATCCGCTACTTTTATCGACTACAAAGAAATACCTACTACGTTCAGTAAAAAACAAATTTGTATACGAGAGGATAAACAAGTGATTTTCTGCTGATAGATATGCGGACGAACGCTGACGTGCGGAAGTGAATTGCGCACTCATTCGTCACTTTCTTTCAGATATATGAGGATTTTATATGTATTTTTCTTCTACGAAAACAGGACCATATATATTTAATGCAAAAAAATTCACGGTCACAAAAACCGAATATTGTTTACAGATTATTTTCATGAAATATTACTCATACCAAATTGTGTTACCATTTAAAAAATACTATTCCACGAAACGTTTAATAGAGTGAATTCCAAAATATTTGTACATAAATATCCTCCAAAGAATTGATGTCTCTTGTTTAATTCATTAAAGGGTTGAAATTGATATAGATTAAAATAGACCAAATCCCATTATACTGGAAACAGAAAGTAACACTTGTGTTATTGGTGCGTATAAGCTAAATGTTACTTGACCTTAATGAACATTGCTCCGACATTATTCGCATGCACCGCGCAGGCACTAACGATATTGCCTACGAGTTGTTACCGTTAATAGCAGCGACAGTGCTGCCGACAACGATATTGTACCATTACGCCATTTCTGTTCATTCATTTCCATTTATCATCGAACGTGTAAATACTTGTGACATGCCTTTCATGAAAATATAGATTCCTTAGTGATTTGTTATCATTGTACGCATATTTACACCACAGTCATCATTTAGTGATTTTCCAGCTTATTGAATGGATTGTGATTGATGAAGTTAGTTCACAAATACCCAAATCATATTTTTGATCATCATGTACATATTTTAATGGATAAGTAATAATTATTTATTTAGGTCTTGTCTTATTACACTGCTCCTTAAGTTGTAACTTTGTTAATGAATGTAATGGGATTTATTTTCGGGTTAATATCTCAGTCTCATAAAGCTTACACTTTTTCTACGAAATCACAGCGTGATCAACAAAATTTCCCAGCTTAAGCTGCTCTCATTGAAATTGTTGAAACCAACTCGTCGAGCTGCCGAATAAATACCGTTTAATCCCAACTGAAAGTCGAAGCTTGGTCTCGCAGCGCTACGGATTTGTTTAAAAAGAGGGCTTGTTTAAAGCCCATACATTTTAATGATAATTAAGGATCACTGGATATGATTTAATATAAAAATAACACAAAAAGTTTTATGATATCAACTGAATATCATTCAGTTCATAAGAGTTTTTGTAAATTACACCCTATCTGACAACAATCGTATAATGAATGAGACGTATAACAAATACGTAAATCGTTATTAGATAATACTTCGATTGCCTGCTTGATTGCAAGCACGACTGCTGGACTAGAGGTCCCGGGTTGGAACCTTTGGTCCAGCAGTGTATTGTTGGATTCTTCTAACTGGAAATTCCCAGTCTGGATATTGTCTTCGATATATAGCAATAGGCTCACCCATATAATAATATCATTCATGATAATTGGAAATGGACTACACACCT
>DWEJ01002924.1:0-10935 GCA_018245835.1 Mysoria sejanus stolli | reverse complement strand
CTGTAAGGATAGAGATATTTGGCACTCAGTGCTCTCTGCCTACCCTGTGAGGGACCCGGCGTGAAGATATGTATGTAAATATGTATAAATAAATAAGTGTCTTGGAAGCTTCTGATACTCGGTCTTGTACTCGGAAACTATTTATGTTGACCCTGTGCAATGGTAAAAAGATATCAACTGAACTAGAAATATGCATATAAATAGATTCAACCATGAAAGTTAATAAAATTATTTTTCATATTCTGACTCAAAACGAATTTCTTTGCAAATCGAACCCAATACCAAATGTATTACTGTCAGATTGCACCTATACCAACGGGCTAGTTCACATGCAAACACATCATAAATATTACGTCCAATTTAAACGGTATTAACCAAGTCAGATACGCAAAAAAATTTGCTCATCAAATCGTTAAATTCACTAACATAGTACCCTGCCAAGACCGCAGAATAAATATTTTTCCTCTTGAGAACTAACAATTGAAACAAAAGTAAATTACGGAGGCAACGGGCGGACATCATGAAAAATGGTAGAGTATTTTTATTGTATTATACATCCCATCGCTGGACGTGAAGCTCCGTCAGCGACTGTAGAGGTTTGAAACTTACTCTATTTTGCTATATCCTTGCGAATTATCAGAGTTGTAGCTTCCTGGTAAAAGAATTTCTTGGCTATTTGAAAATTTTGATAACGCCTCTTACGGTGTTTAATTATTGATATCTAGCAATAACCAAAACCTTCATGGTTGGTGTCTAACAACATCTTGGACTCTCAGTATATTCTCCAAACGACGAGTTGTTTAAAAACACATAACATTAGGCCTGTAATCGCCGAAAAGGTAGTTGTCAGCGGGGTGTAGTATACTCTCACGCTTCACTAATTACATTTAAGTACCACAACGGAAGTGTGGTGAGTCTATTGCAATACACCGGGCACATATCGAGGCTCCGAGTCAATACCAGAAAACCTAAGTCAGATAACTGTAACAGTGACCGACCCGACCCGGGACTTGGTACCAGAACCTCTTGATGCGCACTCGTGCTTGCAAACACTCAAACGGGTGTTTAATGGACTCTTTAACCCACGATCTGTCATTTTAATTCAAAGGGTGCGAAATATTGGCACGTTGAGTCATAACCTAGTCTGGCTTTAATTACCTATCCTAGCCACAGCAGAGTACATACTGTTACATATTACAGACAGAGATCTAAATAGAAAAATAATTATGTAGCCACTTAATAAATACCACAGTAATATGTGAGCTTGAGTGATTAATAGATGAAAATGAATAAAACGTTATCACGAATTCTAAAGTAAGATTAGAATTGTAAATCAATAAAATAGGTTTCGGATGCGGTTTTCCAGTGTGGGTAAAATTAGACCGACTCAGATGTTACAAAATTCAGAATTTTAGAGAGTAGGTCATACTAGGGACAATTATAAATATATTTTGGCTTTGTTAGATGGTTTTGTTTTGAGTCATCTTGTCCATTTACCTATCACTCTTGTATACATTGCATTACGTATTTAAAGAATTCTAGCATTTATTTGCTGTACTTACGGGTTAAATACATAAGGTTTTTTTCATACTTAAACTAACTACAACAAATAATTACCCTGTATTGTAGAGTTTTCTATAACGTACTCAAAGATAAATCAGTCAAACTGTAGAATATATTCTGCACTTCGTTAGTCAAACTGTAGTTATAGGCCTCCTTCTCAAATAGTGGAAGAATAAACAGTTGATGATGATATTGATTTAGTTATTATTAAATTTTATGCCTGCGCCATTTCCTCCGTCCCCTTCTAACTCTACATTTCCACTAACGCTTTGCAAATAAAACTTACTTTGCGAGAATAAAGAAACAGGAAAACCAATAGAAAACTCGCTGGTAACGGTTTCCCATACATTGTGAGAGGTGAATAATATATAAGCCAGAGCAATTGAGTAAATGTACGCATTACGTGCGATTGGTTGAAAAGATTTTCGCAACTTTGGAACAACAAAAACGGAATAATTTATGCCGTTACTTAAAATACGAAATTAAAAATTGATTCGTTCTCATACACTCAGTATGGTTTCGTGATCAATTTGTTACGGTCAATTTATGTAGGTACCCTTTGTACATAAATATTATCTTAAGAGAAGCAATAGATATGATTGTTAAAGCGTACCGCTGTGACTTGTCTTATCTCATTCATTTCCGTTCCACTTCGCTCACGCTGTAGTGGACAGCAAAAAGAAATTAATTTTGTCATTTCTGTTTCTAGTTCCCGAGATTGTAGTGTACAATATTCTAACAACAGTGCCATTTTAAAATTGTAATAAAAATTAGAAAATACCCTTTATAGATATTTAGACAAAGACTGATACAGGGATTCTAATACTTCTTTAGGCGTTACAAGCGTTTGTGGTTCATTGTCTCTTCAGTAAAGTCAATATGTGAAGATTCCTATCTTCCTAAAGTCTTCTTCGAATTCATCTTTGTTTTAGGATTCCCTGAGTCATCCTCTAGGTTTTTTGCTGTGAGAACCAGTCTTTCATCCTTGTTACCGCTTAGCTGTCGTTCATCCTTTTGAGTTCCTACTCATTTCAACCACTTTAACCTAAACCTTGACCCGAATGAGATGTCTTGGGTTCAAATCCTACGTTGGTCACTATTGAATTTTTGTAACTTAGATTTTCTAATACCTAGGGGCTCGTAGTCTGGATATGTGCTCGGTGTTTGTAAAAATGCGTTACACTCCACCTACCTCTCCAGGGATTACCGGCGTGATGTTACGTTATATTTTGTTGACATAATACATTTCATCATACACATTCATTATAATAACGCAGAGGTGCACTTCACACGCTCATGTGAATGTTATAAAGGGCTTTAAATCATGTAGGTTTCCTCACCTTGTTTCGTTGTACGATATGACGAGTGAAATTTTACCTTAATAATTCACATAGCTTCGTGTAGCAGAAATATGTGAAAGGATTCTAACTCCAGAACCCCGAAGTGGGCGCCTGAAATCTAAAGCATTAGAGTGTTACTGATCATATATTATGTATGTAGCTCCTCGGAATACTTTCCAACTAAAACTATCCCTTGAAGTGCACAACTTGCTACACACCGCAACCGCATGTGGCCAACGACATACTGGAAAATTACACACAAGTTCACTTTTTGCCACATTCCAAAGGCTGTCTGCAACCGTGTAAGCTCTTTGTCATGGTATCTTTTTATACACGACGGTATTCCCCTTAAATCAGGTTGGTTAACGTATGGTCTTTTTAGGTGTGCTTAAAATTCATACTTAATGTATTCATCTACGAGAACCATTAATGTTCTTTCAAACTTGAAAGTATATTGTGCATTCAATCTGCAGTATACAAAATTATACAAAAGTTAAAGAAACTCCTGGATTTTCTAGTGATTGAGTGAGTCAAAGTATAATTTCCAGTCTTTGGGCTTAGTGAAACTTTTAAGGGGTGAGCCGAGGGTCGTATTTATAAGGGACCCCTCGAAATCGACCCACGGTTGCAATAGAAAAAAATTTGTGTAATATTCATGACATTAAAGCTTTTAGGTTGCATTAGATGGATTATTATTACAGCTGATGGACTCTCAATTTGAACTGAATTCTTTTGCAAGTCCATTTCGAATGATCGCATAACTAATATTATAGGTATATTTAATTTCCAATAAAATAGTGTAAAATTCGAACTATTCGCAATTAAGCCTTGCGTACTATTTGTACATTATTATGCCGGCAATACGTATTCGTGTCATTAATACAGCATGATAAAGTTCCAAGCAAAACTAAAGTTAAGTTGAAGATTTAAAAAAATATATGTAGAAAAAAAATCAAAAGAATCCATTCTTTTGCTTTTTGCATTCATGCAATAGCTAAAGTATATGATGTTTATCTTGATTATGATTTTACATTTGAGATTTACAAGAGTTTGAAGACTGAGCCCGACGAACATGAAAAGAAGAATTCTATTAAATTCTAAATGCATTCACATTTAGTATTCAAGGAGAGAGAACAATGAACCAGGATTTTATACTAACGGTGCTAAGATAAACAATAAAGGGCAAGTAAGAGTAAACACAGATGAAATAACTTGGTTCGAAGTCTTTGTTTGCATATCTACATATATTTATTCAATAGAGCAAAACAAATTATGGGAGTTTAAACAAAAATGGCACATTCGAGAAAAATTTGCGTAAATTATGGATTGTACTATTAAGATACTGTCACTTTGGATAGAATTGCATTCAGATAGATTAAGATTGGGAATTAGTAGCCCTCAGATATTACATAATGCCCTATATTGGATAACATAGTTCCTATTTAATAAACGATACAGTCAAATATTAAACACATATTATATGACAACGGAGTAACCACCTAATCCATAATGGAATTTCTGTCTACCTCTTTGGGGATTATAGGCGAGATGTTACGTGTGATGATGTTACGCTTAGTAGATAGTTATGATTATTTTATTATTTTAACTTCAGGCCAGGTATCTTAATGGAGTACCAATTGATGTATATCTTTGATGACCTGACGTGTTATTTTAATTACTCCACGCGCACATTGATTGGACTTATTTTCTTTACATAGATGTGCCTAAGGCACACCTGCTTCTGTTAACTTTAAATTTGCATATATATTTAGTTTAGTTATTCTTTCAATTTCCATTCTGTGTGGCCCGAAGTATCTGGGTATATTCATTCTAATACTGACACTCACTTGCACACCATACATATTTCTTAAATTTGTTTTACGAACGCAGTCAGCGACTGTCAGTACGACACAATGACCTCATCTCGACCGCATTTATTCTGCTTTTATCCACTTCCTCACATATAGCGTAAAAATAGTAGATAGTATTAACTTCACAATATCAATCCTCATTTCTGTAACATAAACCTACAAATATTATAAATCAGCAAATTGGCCTCAGAAATTCTAAAATAAACATAAAGCAGTAATGAAACGTAATTCGTTACGCAAACTTGTTCAAAAGTCCTCATAAAATTCATTGTTGAGGCGAAAAAAAAATTTGAATAAACGAAATTGGAGAACCGGTAGAGACGGTCGCTTTTTTCTTGCCAGATAACATTTTTATTCACGTTTTAACATCGCTTGCTAATGATAATAGATATAGCTTGTGTATTATATAATGTATTTAACAAATGTTATAACAAATAAAAAATTTAGTTATGGAATTGTCACGTTTCGTCATTTACGGGGTAGATCTCTAGAACACCGAATGCTTAAATCTGTATCATACCTAACAGAGAACGTAGACGTGATATACAAGAAATTTTACGTTTGTCATTTCTACATTTCTATCATGTCAATTTTACATATCTCTTGACACATATTCGACGGCATAGAATATTTTATGAAGTTATGAAAACATATGTGATAGGTTCAACAGTGTTTGATATTATGTACAGGTATGCATATGCATTGGAAATGGCGTCAATATCACCTGTCTTAAGGATCACTGAAGGCTATTACATAAAAGGGTATAATAGCAACATTTATATGTAAAAGTTGTTATGACATGAAAATTAAATTAGTCGACTGTTTCCTTGAGTGTTCGTGTGTTGCAATAGGCTCACCACCAATGTCACTATCAGACGGAAATGTAGTTAGGAAACGTGGGAATGTGCTATACTACCTTCGAGGATTACTAGCATGATGTTACTTTTCTTCATAAATTGGGTTCATCGGGGTTATTATAAAAATCAATAAAAATATACGATACCTACCCATATAGGGTACCTACCGCCTAACTCCTTAAGAAATTCTTTCGGTTCTCATAATATTATATACATAAAATCAATGTAACATCATGCCTGTAATCTCCGAAGAGATAGACAGAGTAGAGTATTCTACTCCCACATTTCACCAACTAGATTTACCAATTAGTTTTACATTCCTTGTCAATTTTGCAATATACCTCTTGGCATCCATCCTGAATTATAAGGTCAGACAAAACCAATATAAAAGGGAAAGAAATATTAACATTAAGTTTCGAACCAAAACATTCGGCGATAAAATACGCTATAACGTATGTAATATTTATATTTTTGATATTGAAATATATACGTAAATCATAGTCGCAATACATTTGGGAGCATTGAGACCCTCGCGATTACAACATTCATAACGAAATCGAAAACATAGAAATGTCACGGTTTCAATTTAAACTGTGCGAAACCCAACTAGAATAGAAAACAAGATTCGAGCGAAATTGCAATATCCAATGTAGAAATAGTACGTAAGCAAATATTCGCTCGTATCGAACAAATCGTACGTCCGTGGGGACGACTGATAGATATCCGAATGTATGAGCGACGAAACACCAACGTCATCGTAAGTCCTACGCCATATCCACCCTTATTGCTTACATATACAAACACTTTTTAACAAGTATCGCCTGCGCGGTAAATACGAACACGTTGAATAAATGTTTCATCAGTATACGAAACTCGCAATTAAAAAACCAACAACGCGGTTCCGAATTGAATCCAAACCAAACTGTCATTATGCATGCTTTTTGATTGAGTGTAGTAGGTATGTACAATGAATTGATATTATTAATACTGTTACCGATTAATATTTTTTCCTTTAATATTAACCTGTAACCTGTTATTCGATTAATCGGCCTTCGAATTTTCAAAGGTGTAACGTTGTCGCAAACTCCTAACGACGGGAGCTGAAGCGCTGCCGACTTTATTATACTTATAGAATATTTCATTACAAAGAACTTTGACCACCATTTCTGGAATAACAAAAACTTCGTAACAAGAAATAATTTTCTGGAATCACTTAGGAAATACATTTTCCCGCGGTCGGACGTCCATTTAATTCTTTGCGAATCTTGTTATAGCTGAATTTACTTCAAAATAAAACTCAATGATTTTGTGTATGTTATAATAAGCTAACCATTTCTCGTGTTTTTGTAGGTATTCTTTAGAGCTATTAGTATCGATTAAACTTATTGAAGCCCTTTGGAGGAGATTAAAGACTTCAGAAGAATGGTGTGTTGCTGGGATTTGTTAATCTATAAACATTAAATCAACTTGGGAGAATATCTCTTTCCACCTCAACCCAAAGCCTGTACAGAATTTAATTGGCGCAGTATCTCGAGTTGCACTTACTTAATATGCAAATTGAATAGACAACTATGTATTACTATAACGCCTTGGGGTTAAAAACGAATCTATGTCAAGGATTTAACAATATATTAAGAAAATATAATCTTAGAGGTAGAATCAACTGCTTAAGATCATGTAACCTTAAATTAAATATTACACACAATTATTTATTATATATCTCCGATGATTTATGATCTACTGCTGATCTATGATGACTGCCTCGATGGTCGTTTTGGTTGCAAGTGCGACTACCGATCAAGAGATCCAGGGTACAATTCCCGGGTCGAGTACTATAGAATTTTTTTGATTTATCATAGATTTTCTAGTATGTGGCTCGGAGTTTGGATTTGTGCCCGGTGTATGGCGATAGGCTCACCGGATAAAACTTGGGAGTGTACTACAATCCTCTGCCTACCCTTTTGGGATAACAGGTGTGATGTTACGTAACTATGATCTATGAGTCTTATGACCAATATATCATTTTCTGTCTTAAAATTTGTCTATGTTTTTTTTAATAGAAGAAATGAAAAGAAAACAGCGGAATATACTAAAAACGCAACACTAGTTCTATGAATCATCCGTGTACGTAAAATGAACGCGTAAAACGAATCATCCGTGCCAGTAACTTTGTATATGATGTATACTTTTGTTCCAGCCGTCAGCAATTAAATTTATATATAACTCAAAAAGTTAGCCAGACAGGCGCGGGAGCAACAAACCAAGTTATATTAACTCCATCCATTATAGAAGTTTCATAGAAAATTCATGACCGCGATATATGGGCACGTACACTGCATTGCAGTGATTATACATTTCAGAGGATCTGCGACTTTACGAGTGAAATAGATCAAAGTAAATATATTACGAGGCAAAAAAAAAGCTGCCCACTTTTAAAATAATTTAAAATAATCCAATGCCCAATTTAAAATAATGAGAATAAATATATAGATGTTTTTATATCTTTACTAAATACAAGGATCATTTGGAGTGCAATTTTCTTTAATTAATGGTACGTACTGGAATATTATTAACTGAAACAGGTCTATTGAATTGAACTTTGATATTTATTATCTGGAATTTTTTATCTGTCAAAGGAATAGATCTTTGTTTCGAAAAATGTCTCTTGTATGACAATCACGTCGAATTTTCAATTGGTGCTTGGCTATTCTATAGTGGGACGTAAACGTAACTGTTGAATGGGAGGGGTGTACTAGCACACCTGCCCACCTTTTCTAGATCACTGGCAACATGTTACACTTTACGTCAAATATTAATAATATTGAAATTGTACTTCTAATAAAATCATAATATTCACTAAAAATTTCGTTACGAGTAATTCATCATTCAATGATAATATAGTTGACTCACGATTTCATTGGGGGACTGCGATGGACAAACCTCGCGTCAAAGTGTTGAAGTCGTTACAAACTTGTTTTGTACGAACTTTAAGTCAAGTATTCCGATCTCAGGTAATGGATGGTTTAATATCAAATAATGAACCCGAAGTTCGGCCTGAAGTCCGACCTGTTATTTAACGGCCGAAACTTGTTGGATAGGTAATTTCATGACCATGTACCAAATTGTAAATTACTCTAATAGCGCAAGTATTATATTACTTTTATGAAATAGAACATCTGGTTAATGACATGTATACTGCTTGCTATGGGCAGGACAGGAATTTTTATAAAAACCATTTAATTTCGTTCTCAAATGTCTAAAATTGGCAGCCTAAAAAACTAGATTGATAATATTAACAAAATACTATTCTTACAATTCTATATCTGAGTAATTTTGAGCAAGTACTGATTTTATACATTGGTTGTACTCACTAGACCAAGTGACGCTTAGTCTTATTACTACAGGATGTTTTTTGACAACGTTATTGTTATAAAGCCAATAATTTTCAGTATTGAACTATTTTAATTTTATATTGGAAATATCTAGTCCATTACTTGCAAATATTATTTGTGCAGTCGCATATTCAGAGAAGTATAATGCATACGGTCGTATAATACACAGGGATACAGTCGTATAATATACAGTAGTATAATTTATACTGTCATATAATATACATAATTTTATACAGCCGTATAATATACAAACAACTTATTTTGTGATACAAGATCAGCTCAGCTCATAAATATAGAGCTGATCGTCTTGTATCACAAAATGATCAGGCTAAAAGCTTGCAAACGTGCTTGGCGAACAAGGAGGCACTCGTGACCGCAGCCCATGTTAACTTCACGGAGCGATCGTGACCAGAGCTGGGACTACAAGCTCTTAGCAAATATTCAAGAGCAGTCCAACTGGAGCTCATACATCGTGAGAAACACGTCCTCCAAATTGCAATTAGGTATATTGATTAGCATTATTACATATGTGTTACTAAAACAATATTATAAAAAGATGTTAGAAGTAATTTTATTTAATAATATATAATATAATATTGACCTTTCTATCGTTAATCTATCGAGGGTTAAGGCCATAAAAATTAACGTCAATTATGTTTTCATTTTATTTCACAAAATATAAACGTCTATTATGTTGTCATTTCTCAAATTCGTTACGCAATACGTTGTTGGACTGTGTCGTAAGTATTAAGTCTATCACAAAGATAGAGTATAGTCTCTGCGCAAATATAGAGCGGTCTCTCCAGTTGCCTGCCAAACCAAAACTTAAATGACGCTATCCGATATCTATGTATGTGTAAATTTATGACAATGAAATCCGTGCGAACATGTTACAGCAGAGCAGTGATATGGTACATTTGAGCTGTGATATGTCATAGTATAATTAAGATATGTTATGTTAGGGCATATAATGAATATAATTAATGTAGTATAATGGTTTCGTCGGCGGTCTCCTGATCCACGGCTCTTTAAATAAAATTTGGGCACTTAAGAAGAGCCTATATAGGTGAGGAATATAAGAAGGAAATTAACATATATCTAATTAATTATAATATTAGCCGAAACTCATTCAATCGAAGACCTAACGATCTACGCTTGGTCATTGTAGCGTATTATATTCATAGTACTGTTCATTAAAATATTTTCTAATATGTTAACAGCTATAGAAACTTTCATACTTTCTAAATCAATTTATTACGAGTATACATCCTAAAGCAAACCTTTAGTAAATTTCTGAAATTCAAACGCAAAGCAAATATTGGCGGAATACTTAAGTATTGGGACAATCACGTCCTGAAACTCCAGTAATGGCGTCCAACCGCTCTGTTGGGGATAGCGGGAATTAAAGGACTTAATGTAATGTTTCGGGAATGCTGTTTCTCTAGACGCTTCCTATAATTGGTTTCTAATATCTATCTTATAGTACTTGGTAATATTCTATAACTAATGAGTACATATGTAGTATTAGCAGTCATATTTAATTGTTTTATGTTGCGAGGGTCAGTAGTATGGCAGTCAACCATAGGCCCGTCATTGTTCGTGCACTTCTATTTTCGTTGAATGCGGCAAGCCGAGGACAGGATGCCATGGCGCTCTTTGAGGGAGGACTATGTCTAGCAGTGACTGAGAATGCCTGATGATGATTGGATTTAATCGTTTAATTTAATTGACAAAACCGGATTGATGAATGATTATTTTTTTTTTATCTTCACGCCTGTAATCCCCGAAGAGGTAGGCAGAAAAATGCAGAACACTCCCACGGTTCACCGCATACTTTTTTTTACGTCCCACTATGGAATAGGTGGTGAGCCTATCGCCATCTATCGGGCACATATCCAGACTCCGAACCACT
>DWEJ01002923.1:0-10935 GCA_018245835.1 Mysoria sejanus stolli | reverse complement strand
GCGTGGGGTGCTTTTTTTAAATAAATATGACAATGATTCTATTGGCAACTATCCCAAAATGCACTCCACGCTTTTTACTCTGAATTGAATTATATTTATTAATGGCTTAAATTTTATTATAATTTTATTTTGCCAAATTCTAGCTAAATTGAACACTGGGAACTGAGTGAAATTTAGCTTGCAAGATTCCCTTACATACATACATACATACATAGATACAACCCAAGCTAATAAAAGCGTGTTAAAAAATGGTAGCTGTTCTATAATTATAAATAAATACATATGTATATGTTTGTTCAAAGAAATTCTTTAAGTGGTAATGTACTATTTTGCTATTAGCATCACGTGTTATTTAACAATATCTAAAATTAAAAAATAAGTATAATGCTCTCTCAAAATAAGTAATACTAAGGCCAAGGTTTCCCACGCTGGCCACATACGACAGGCCAACTTCATACGCCTTAAGGAATGTTATAAAGAACTATAAAATTATCAGGTTTCTTCAAGTTTTCCTTCACCGTCACAGTAAGTGATATTGACACTTATGAACATTTATTACTTGCATTCAAGTTGAATCTTAAACATTGCACTATCCATGGAACTGGACAGAAATATTGACATACTTTAACGCGTGTTATTATACGAGTAAGTATCCGTTATATATAAATGCATAAGTACGTATTTTCTATACGTCGTCACGCCAAGATCCTTAGGGGCTAGGTAGACAGAACTGAGAGCGAGTTATCTCGAATCTCCCCTGACGCGCTAATTCTACATTTGTCACACTCATCATACTCGCTGGCATATTTTTAAAATCAAGGTTCGCTTAATTGTCGTTATCTGACATATTTGATCGAAATAGGTGAGCGTTAGTTTCACTACACACAATCCAGCAACATTCCCCATGCGTTTCTTCTATTTAAAACATTTTAATAACAATTAATACCTAAATTCTAACGAACGTTTTTCTTCAAGTTGTATCTAAAGGTAGATACGGATGCAAATAGGTATAACATATTGAGAAATACTTACCTAGTCTTAAATTTAAATAAAGATTCCGTTGAATCATCCAACTAACTTTCTACACCACCTCAACCTCGCACTTTAGAATTATTCTTTATTACGTGTCGTAAATTGCGGTTCGAGACTCGGGTTTATAGAGCCTGACAATATTATCTGCATTTTGTCCCATATCCATGCCACCTTTTACCTGTCCGGGTCACCTCTACAACGATGGCGTGACATGAACACCTTGACAAAAGAACAGTTGAAAAAGTTCGCAGGTAAAAACTGTCTTCATGTGACCACATGTGTGTTACGCAAATTTTAAAACTAATGTTTTATTCGTTGTCAATGGTAAACCGTTTGTAATTTTAATGTCTGGTCTGACTCGTTTATAAATCGTTTATAATATAACGGTCGTTAAGACTACTGTTATAAATACCGCTTGTATATTATTGCTGGGAAACAAATCGAATGAGATATTTATTTATTTAAGGATTAACAATGGAAAGAACACATAGATTATTTAGAACAATTTTGGAACATTTGGAACATTTTGAAAAATATGCCTTTAAACTGTCCTTCCAATTAAAGGCAATCACGAATTACATAAATAGTCAAGATATTTTTAGCAACATGTTCGCAAATATAATGACTTAAAAAAAAGAACACAGCACATTAAGCAAAAACAAAGAATAAAACAAAAAGTGTTTTTGCGTATATTATGGTTATTTCAATTTAAGGATACCTGTATCTATCTATCTATCGTGAAGAATGAACGTCTTTGTGAGATCGCTTACAGAGACAGCGCTACCTTTGAGAAATATTTTGGCTTACCTTATGTCGTCTATTATACATGTATGTATACCTAATGAAACTTTCAAACGACTACACATCAATGCGAGCACTATCACTTTGCGGTAGAAATACGACGCTGTTTCTACCGCAATGTGACCTCGCTTCGTAATTCCATATGCGGACACCGAATATTGCGTCTATTTCTTCACTCAATTACAGAATTCCTATTTAATATACACAATATTGTACTTGTACAGCATTAGATCATGATGTTTTTACACTACATACGTATTTATTTAGCAGACACAATAAATAAGCCCACTGCGTATACTTAATTATGAAATTGTTACCGCTATTGTATGGAATCAGCTCATCTTTAATGTCTGGTGTGACATAACATTGAAATGGGAATAATATGTGTCCAATACGAATCAGACTTTGGTACACAGTTGTTTTATGTATCGCCGTAACTGACCTCTATTAATTCGGAATAGCCTACCTTCTGTTGGGCTTATCCAAGACCCTTTCCATGAGCCCTCGCAGACCGGGACGAAGGAGTGCCAAGGACCTCGACAGTGTGCAAAAATAATCGAGCTATCTCGAAAGAATGTACGTAATTTAAAGCGACACATAATTAATTAATATGTAATTAGTTGGTCACGAAACGTTTAACAGTAACAAAGAATATTTTATATGTGCCCGATTTGTAGATACGTTATTTTTCGCTATTTGAATAATATTCTCTTTATCGATAAATTTTTATTTATCAATAACAATAACAGAATTAGTTATGGATTCGACAAGTGCCGACGCACGTGACCAATGCAAGACATTACCTCATTTTGACCTCCGATAATATTTGCACTGAAATAAAACAACTGGGACAAATGCAAACCTAAATGCTTTATATTTTATTAGGATGGTGTATTAATTAATAACTCATGTTTTCAACATAGTGTATTACTTACAGTGTATATTCTTCCTGTTGTGAATAAAATAGTTTTCCTTGATTGATAGTTAGAAAAATACTATGTATATGTTCCAGTAACACCATAGTTTTTTTTTTCGACCGGTTTATCGTTACACTGCTGGATAATGGGTCTACTCTCAAAACAAACTCCATATAGCTGATGTTATTTGTATTTCTAATATTAAATATATCTTTTTGTTAAAGATAAAAGTTTAAAAATTTTTAAAATGTAATTCTTTTTTAAGGCTCATGAAGATGTCTGTGCCAAGAAGAAGAGAGAGACTCCTAGTAGTTTGGACATGTGTATTGATATTAAAAATTATATTAGTGCAAGGTGACATCAATGGGACTATGACAGATCCAATAGTGATACAATTAAAAGGTATGGAACGGGAAAACCAACTAGCCAAGAAAAGTCCGGAAGCAACAGTAAAAGTACGTATTGTATAGGTTTAAAACATAACGTAACATTTCGCCTGCATTTACCCAAAAGAGTGGGAAAATGAGTGACTATAGTTTATTCGAAGAGTTACTGCGATACGTAAATATTCAGGTAACTAACATACATCAATATTATTTCCCCTTTTCTCATTATATAATTTGTCTAAAACCAGTTTCACACAATTAACAGATAATATTTATAAACACAGATATTTGTATCCATAGAGTCACAGCATCAGTATAGTCGGCGATGAGTTCATGCTGGACGGGCGACCGCTGCAGATCCACTCTGGGTCACTGCATTATTTCAGGCTGCCATCGCAATACTGGCGTGACCGGTTGCAGAAACTCAAGGCGGCGGGCCTCAACAGCGTCTCTACGTTTGTACAATTAAACATTACAATATTATTATTAGGTATACCATCATGACGAGACGTGCCTTTCTAAATATCTCTATACTCACAGACCTGTCGTGAAATTAACAGAATTATGAACAGAGGTTTTATTGTAAACAGAACTCATGTTGATTCAGCCGTAGTATATGTACTGCAAACAAGCCACATGTTATTTTCAATTATCAACTTTAAAATAACTTGATGTACAACTCTTTTTTAATTTATTAAAATAATATTATTTAAACTTTGAGTGTAGTGCCTATTATTATTCTATTTATCATTCATGTCAACAAACGGTTCTAGCTACGTAGAATGGAGTTTCCATCAGCCAGAAGAAAATAGTCTTCTTTTCGAAGGAGACCGCGATGTTGCTCGCTTCATACAAATAGCAGCAGAAGAAGGGCTTTACGTGTTATTACGTCCGGGCCCGTATATTTGCGCAGAAAGAGACTTGGTAAGAAAACCCACTATGAATAACATTTGATAAATATGTTTGTATGTAAAAAATATTTTTTTGCGGTTCATATTTAAATTGTTGTTGATTGTGTAAATTTTCAGGGCGGATTTCCGTATTGGCTTCTAAGCAAATATCGGTGGATTAATCTGCGCACGACTGACAAAGGTATGATTGTTTATTTATTAGTTACTAATCATAAAAATGCTATAAATTACACAATGACAATACGAATCCTAATTGCTTCTAGATTTCATAAGAGAATCCAGGGTATGGATGGCAAAATTATTCGAGAGAATCAAAAGTTTGTTAATCGGGAATGGTGGGCCGATTATTTTGGTACAGGTAATGAATTTGAACTTAATAAAAAATATTTTTTTTAATTTTTTTACTAGTGAAACGGAAGAGTGTTCTACATTCCTCTGCCTAGGTCTTCGGGGATAACAGGCGTGACGTTACACTTTTCTATTTTTATACAGCCTATTCCCCGTAGTGATTAACACAAACTAAAAATTTCCACTTACTACGGCAGAAGCAGAGATCTTTCGTGTCTTGTGGAATTATTAAAGTCGTCATATCGAGTTATATTAAAAAAACAAATACAAGTTATAATCTATTGAGCTTGTTTTGATACATTTTTAGGTTGAAAATGAGTATGGTAGTTATAGCAGCGATAAAGAATACATGGAGAAAATCCGCGACATCATAAAAGAACACGTTGGCAGTAATGCACTTTTGTATACAGCTGATGGCACCTACAGATCGATGATACAAGACGGTGCGGTTTCGGGGGCTCTTACTACTATAAACTTTGGAACTGGTATGTACCCATGTAAATACAAACTTAATACACACAAATAGTAATCCTGATTTCTGAGCGAGTTGGACGTCTCTGAAACCGGCGTACGGGGAATCTAGAAGATGCACGGCATGTCTGTGAAGATATTAGGTCCTAGTTGCTCTCTGCTTAGCCTAACGGACCTCGCATGATGATATAACAACATACAAAAGCAGTCTTGTCATAAGTCAGTCAACGTGTTCTGGATTGGAGAGCACGTATTTATAGATATATGCAAACTGACTGACAGTGCTAGACACGAAGATCGGAAAATCGAGCTTAGTGCAGTGACATATGTACAACAGAGTTTGAAGATGATGAAGGGAGTCCCATTCATATTTTTTCTTGTTCATTTCTCGTACAGTTTCATTCAAATAACCTACAATATTCTAATCCTGTTACTTTTCGTACAAACATGGATTTTATTATAGTAATAATAATTTTGTTATCTATTTAAATTAATGTACAATGTTTGTAACGATTCTGAACATTTTAGTTTGTATAGAAAATATTAATAATGTTCCTTGTCAGTTAGCGATGTAATGGAAACGGTGAAGCCTCTCCGCCAGTACATGCCAGCGGGACCAATAATGAACGCTGAGTTCTACCCGGGCTGGCTCACGCACTGGGGCGAGAACATTCAGCAGGTGTCCACCGCGCTCGTAGTCAGGACCATGCAAGATATGCTCCAACATAATATCAGTTACAATTTCTACATGTTCTTTGGAGGAACCAACTTTGAGTTTACCGCTGGTATGTAATTTTGACACAAATATTTTCTTGAATAGCAACATTCTCGCGTTAGCCTATAATCTCACTTGTTAGTAAGTGAAATGCAGCCTTTTTTTTGCCTATTTTGTATTTTTTAACTAACCTTATTTTTTTCTTTAATTTTTCGATTTACTTTTCGTCTTCTATTTTCCTTGAATTATTTTGAATACGATTATTTTCATATTATAAGCATATTCCGAGTATAACTCCACTTTTGATACTGTATAACCACTTTTGTTAATTAAATAAACTCTTTTATGTAACCGTAATAATATTCACCTGTTTTTTTATCGATTCTACCGCACTTTATTTTGACTCTTCTTACGTTGTTTATTAATATGTAAATAATATTTTAGGAGCGAATTATTTTTCGAAATATCTTCCTGACATTACGTCTTACGATTACGACGCTCCGCTTACGGAGGCTGGTGATCCAACACCTAAATATTACGCTATACGCGATATAATGACGAAGGTCAGTTAGATTGTATTATTAAATGTTTAAAGGTAGTCACAGGCGGATCTATGGTATACGTTAATTATAGCCAAGCATATTATAATATATTTTCAATGTTCATATACTCGTCAATATACGAGTATATGAACAAATAGGTATAGCAAGAAATATCAGTGCGCTTTTAGTGTAAGGACAGATATATTCAGCCAGGACCAGCAAATGCTACGGGCCCCGCGACTCGGGGGCCTCGCGGCCCGACACGGTTATTCAGGTTCATGGTTCCAAACACACCCTTGCGCTTATTTACGCTTAATAAAATATGACTATAATACTATAATCCATACTTTAATATTATAAATTCGAAAGTAACTCTGTCTATCTGTCTGTCTGTTTCACTTTCACGCTTAAACCACTGCACCGATTTTTCATTATTATTCAGCTGCCGTCTTTGTTATATTATAGCACAGTATATTAATATATCATAGCTCTGTTTGTGACAACCTCAAATGTATGAACTAATATCACCAATATGTAAGTACTTAATAATTTCTTTTTTAGTATGTTGATTTAACGAACACTCCTGCACCGGTACCATCGAAGAAAGGCGCTTATGGTCAAATTTGGGTAATCCCTCGAGCCAATCTCTTGTCGCCCGTGGGACGTTCCACTCTGGGTGTGAAGTATGACAGCGTCAAAGGCCCTGATTTGCCCACATTTGAGGCACTACGACAACGTGGTGGGCTTGTACTCTATGAGATTACTTTGACAGAATCAGGCGGACCGCTAGAAATTAATTTTCCTCGAGACTGGATTTATGTCTATGTGGATGAGGTAAGAAGTGTATTTTGTGTTAGTTGAGTCAAATGTATTAAGAAATGAAATGTGATGAAAAATTTATTTAAATAATTAGTTAAACATGTAATGTAAGCAATAGTGCTACAAGGCATATAATATATATAGGTACGACCGATTTACATCTTTCTTCTGAATCGCTTCTTTATCACTGAAGGTCTTGTCTCTGAAAACGTATTTTACTAGTGTATCAGTTCCTTCTACTTCGCTTGGCTTTTTGCTTCGCTCAGGACATGCTTCATGGGGAGACTTGTGAGAGCAGTCACATTGTCACACCAGCGAATAAGTTCTCTGTTATGAGGTCTTTTTCCCTAGACTTCAACAACCGGATTTATTTATCATGACTTTCTGGTTGATTTACATCTGTATACATAATATAACGTATGGATTCGTGTTGTATGTTTAATAATTTGTTATTACTACTACGCTAATAAATCGCCTCATTAATTAAGCAATGTAGATGAATAATCCACATATACCTACATTCTACTAATATCTATCTATCAGCCATCTCCGGAACGCTCATTGTTAACGCGAATTGTATTACGAAGTATTGGGATAACTCCACACACAGTCATCTGATCCGAAACGAAGTAGATGATGCTATGGTAACGAGATAGCCGAAAACTTCATATGTGAAATCTAATAATTATAGATCCCCCACAGAAGAAATACTTCTGCACGTCACGTAAATATTTGCACTACGTGGGAATCGATACGACAACCTCTGTCACGCTAAATACCCCCACTAAGTATTCGGCAATATGTTAGTCACTACGTATTTATAACTAAGCTAAAGTTTGTAATATACCGCGAATATACAATATGATGTTGGCATTCATGCAATACGTACACAGGCCCACGCTCCCGGCAGCGGCAAACAATATATTAAGTATACCGCCACCATATTGTGTATACTTAATCCAGCGGCGGTATACTTAATCCAGCGCAGCGGCGTGCTTTTGAAGAGGTTTATATCCAGCAGTGGACTTGAACGGGCTGATCATGATGATGACAATGAATTTTTTTAATGTACGTATGTGTGGTGTAATGTCTAATGGATTACTAATTTAATATTACAGAAGTTACAAGGTGTAATCAACAGAATGAACAAAGTATATTCCCTAATTCTAACGGCACAATCCGGATCAGTTCTGTCCCTATTAGTGGAAAATCAAGGAAGGATTAATTATGGTAGAAAAATTCATGATTTTAAGGTAAGTTTTAAGACTCGTCATGATTTCATTATACTATAATAATATAGTTTCGCTTGTAACCAAATCAGGGAAGAAAATAAAAGTAACATTTCTAAAAATGTAAAAAACAAATAAATATTTTTTTTTATTGCCACATGTGCACTCCATACAGATAATATACACATAGAGCGGGCGAGCCAAAAATACATACATTTAGTATACGTGGTATAAAGGGCGACACGCGATCACAAAGTTGCTGACGGGTACAATAATTTACGAGAGAAACAAATACCAATATCATTCTCTTTCTCTATGGACGAGACGACTTTTTGCTTGGCACGTCAACTCTGTGTATATAATTGTTCTATGGTGCACACAAAATAAAAAAAATAAAAACCACGAAAAGAAAAAACATGCTAAAATCCTTTTTTTTATAACATACAATACAACTTTTGTTCATCTATTTCGTTGAAATTGCAAACAGTGAGAGTCGTGATAAGTTATTACTTGACACGCTGTGTGCATTTTAATCTGTAATTATACATAATAAAGAATATCGTAATTATTATGCCATTAAGACGAAGCGAATTACATGAGATTTAAAACGATGGCAATCTTGTTACAGGGAATATTGGGCACGGTCACTTACAACAATAAAATATTGAGAGGGAATTGGTCGATAACTGGTTACCCATTAGAGACTCCAACAATAACACTAAACGGACTGGTTGCTGGAGGAAATGAACCATTGAATCAATTTAATAGCGGACCAGTTTTATTTGAGAGTCGCTTTGTTTTGCCGTCAGGGGACAAACTGCTAGATACTTTCTTGGATCCCACAGGTTGGGGGAAGGTAATAAACATTATTGTCTTGGTTCATTAGATAACCATTTAGAAACACATGATCTATAGTGAAAATATACGGATGCCAGGACACTTTTATGTGTGTGTGTGTGTGTTATATGTGTAATCATGACGTAACGTTACACATACGAGTATTTCTATCATATTTTTCAGGGTTACGTATGGATTAACGGGCACAACCTTGGGCGTTACTGGCCAGGTGTGGGCCCTCAAGTGACCTTGTACGTGCCGGGTGTGTGGTTAAAAGCAGGGCCCGAGGAGAACTTCATTCAAGTTTTGGAGCTGGAATCTAGGCCCATAACACTTGGATTACAATTCATAGACTACCCTATACTTAACCGAACTGGTTACTTTTAAAAACCAATATCAAATAACATGTCGTTACTTAAACTTTTAACTTCCCATTATGGGATGAACAACTCAAATAGTTTGAATAAAATTTGTAGTAATACATAAAAGTCTAAGTAACTAAATAAATAGTTTATAAGTTTCTCTTGTTTCCTTCGAGTATTTTAGTTTCATTCAAATACTTTACCAAGTATTTAAAATTTTTATTTTCATATCGTTATATGTATTAATTATTCAATCAATTTAATTATGTTTTTCATTTAAATCTACTATTTTCACGTGAAATTTGATGTTTTAGTTACCACTTACATTCTTTATAGTTTTACACTGTTAATAATAACTAGTTAATTATAATAAAACATATAAGTTATAAGACACTAAGTGCTCAAATAACTCAAGGTAATATAACGCGTAATGTTAACGTTATTTTATACCATATTAATTATAATACAATAATAAAATAAAGTTATATTTTCAACCTTGGGTATTGCTTTTAATTTCATTGATTCATTTTAACTTAAAATAACATTTGAAAGAGTCGAATTTATGCCCAAAGATTTTTAATCTTTGATCATTAAGACAGCCATCAAAGAAGATTTAAGGGGGTCATCCCAAATGATGGGCTCAAAAAATCGATTTTTTTCATTTCATAAATTTCTTTCTTAATATGTCTAGAATACGGTAGTAAAGTGATTTTTGAAAATTCGAAGTCGTTTTAAAGATACAGCAGTTCATACAAGTTTCTATTTGACTGATGTTATTTTAGTCTTGGTTCAATCTGGCCATTCTGGCCCCAAGATAGTTGAAATTGCTAGCTACTTCGATATCGACCCTTCTATCGTTCCACTGTTGGAACATGGGTCTACTCTCAGAATGAGAGGGTTAGTCCATAGTCTGCCACGCTGGCCAAGTGCGGATTGGCAGACTTCACACACGTTAGAGAACTTTTTTTTGAGGACTCAAGGTGTACAGGTTTCCTCAGGATGTTTTCCTTCACCGTTATAGCAAGTGATATTTAAACTTAAAACGCACATTTTTAAGAGACCCCAGTCTCCCGGAGTGAGAGGTCGTATACGAAACCACTAGGCTATCACTGCTTTATCACTGCTTTATCACTTATCAGTTATCATCGTTAATGAAGGTGCCTTGACTGCCTCGTTGGTCGTGTTGGTTGCAAGTGCGACTGCCGATCGGGACATAAACACAAATATATATAAAGCAATGAAAACAAAGAAAACCAAATTCTTCTATGAAATTTTCTATCAAAAACTGAATATTTGCATTCGCATTCGCGAATGTTCATAAAGTCACATTCGTTACATCTCTAGTATGTATATCGAAATTTAACTCCAAAACCTGAAAGCCCTTCCTTGAAGGGTTTTTGTTCTTAATCCTCGCCTTGGGCTTCTCACATCGTCTACTCTGCTGCAGGGGAGGGCATATAACCCTTCTTTGTAGTATGTATGGATTACGTACAATATTTATCATTACTATCAAATATCAAATGATAAATGTAAGAACTTCTCGGAACAGTTAGACAACGCCTATG
>DWEJ01002922.1:0-10935 GCA_018245835.1 Mysoria sejanus stolli | reverse complement strand
TAGAAATTATTAAGTACTATAAATATTAAGTCCTACTTTAAAGCTAATTTTGTATTTGACTCCACTTTGCGTTTAAAATGGTACTTGATGAAATATTTCGGATATATAATAATACACAGCCAGAATACTATATCGCTTGTTAATTAAGAGCTATGTTTGTTTCGTTCTTGATTTGCACTATGCGCCTGTATTACCTTGTACCTAACAAGGTCTCGTAAATTGAACGAGATGATAATCGATATTATGCTAGGTATCACCGTTATTATAATACTAACAGTATCGCAGTAACATTGGTTATGTTTATATACATATATATGATGTAGAGCATAGTTTAATCGCCCTGTGTATTACAATTAATACATTAATACAGCAATTGGTTGTTATTATGTGTGCTCTATTACACTAAATGCATGCCTTGCGTTGTTCCGTCATTATCATAATCATCATCATCGCTATCATTATCATTATCATTGTCATCACCTAAGTCTGTTGCTGAACATAGGCTTCTGTGGATTTTTGCTCGTCGTTTTATAAAAGTAACTTCGTAACTTCACGCTCGTGATCGCCGAAGAGGTAGGCAGAGAAATTCAGAACACTCCCACGTTTCATCAGTTACGTTTACGTTCCTCTATGGAAAAGGTGGTGAGCCTACTGCCATGCACCGGGCACATATCCAGAGTCTGAGCTACTACTAGACAATGCAACTTAGAAAAATTTAGTAGTACTCTACTCGGAAATTGAACCCGGGACTTCCCGATCGGCAGTCGCAATTTGCAATCAAACACAACCGACAAAACTCATTGTTTTATATATTTATTAAATAACTGTTTTTTTGTAAAGTTTTATGAAATTGTAAAATATTAATAAAATAAGGTCTTGGTATAATAAAATATAAACTATTTTCTGTCAAAGGACACTAAACGTAATGGAGAGTCGGGCAAACTATCGTTTTAAACGCTCAGTGTGTACCAGCCAAGGCGCAAAATGTAGTAAGTGAGCGAATTGTGCGCTGTGAGTCGGAACGCTCGACGCGTTTAACGTTAAAGGTAACGGCGGGAACCGAAACGTTTTGAGCTCTTTGTTTTATTTCCACGATCAAAATTCAGGTACACACACTGTGCACCTGAATTTTGTGTACAAAGTTATGAGCGAAGATAGAATACACGAAATATTCTCCTTTTCAATTCATACTCAAAGATGTTGTCAATTATTCCAGACTATTTTCAAGATGTTTTGGAATTGTAATTGAAAGCATATTTAGTTTGTATCCCAATTTTGGTATCTTGGGTAACCAGTTTGATATTTATTTCATTCTTAACAAATTGCAGTTTAAAATTTATATAATTGTTTTATTTGTTGACTTCACAATACCGTTCCATTATGTATTTTTTTATCAGTGTTAATTCTTCATAATTCTCTTATAAATTGCTTGGAGAATATACTTTTGTTTTTTTTGTTTAACGTTTTTGCTAGTTATTCGTGTCACGAATGTTATAGAATTAGGTATATTATACAATATATTGACTATCTCGTTGGTTCAATGGCTGTGAGCACGATTGCTGATCTAGAAGTCCTGTGTTCTGAGTGTGAGACCAAATCTGAAAATGTGATTTCAAATACAATGTACATTATTTAACCACATGGCTTGGAATTTACATTGCCTGCCACGTGTCAATACGAAAGGATTGTACTTTAGCCGGTTAACAAAACGTGTCGTGTTAATGTTAGAATTTGAGGGGTATGGGCGTGAATATCAGAGTGGTGTTGTTACGTAATGGAAATTCATCCGTTTCCGTAATTAGCTATTAAGTTCCAATTAAATTGGATCACAAGTTACTTGGACCGTGGAAACCGTAATTAGTTACTACGAATGAATCATTCAACTAAAATATAAAATCATAATTAAATTAAATATTAAAAATAAGTAAAAGTGTCAAACTTCTTACTCTCGGTGGCCTGATTTTAAATGCCAGCGTGCAGCAATTTCTTTAAATAAATTATATACGTTTTTAAACCAAATATAACTTGTAATAGCAATAAAAGAATACTTGTGACGAAGTCTACGTTAAAATTCTATATTATTTCCTGTAGGCGTGTAGATCCAGTAGCCTTATATTTTTATATCATTAAAAATAAAGCCTGTACTTTAAATGACAGTATACGGAATAATGAGCACATATAGTCGCGTTGTTTCTATAAAATATGTGTCTCAAAATGTGTATCTCAAATCCAATTAACTCATGAAGGGGTATTGTCATAACATACACTTTTCATTTTACATTTTTTAACATATTATCATAACACACGTAGAACTCATTATAAAAACAACACTGCCAAACTGCAAATTAGGCTCGCAACGTGAGAACATGTAGAGCGTGAAACGAAATGTTTTATATATGTATTTTTTTAAGTTACCGCACTTTGGCATCGAGGCGCGGCGCTAGTGCCAACGCCATCACGAAATAATTTCTATAGCTTTACATGTCGTTATTAAGCAAGCTATATTTTTTGGAATACACTAGTTACTACGTCGTTCCTTATAAAAATCCATTGTTATCGAATACCACAATGAAATGTGATAAAAAGTGCTCTGTTTTTATAACCAGCTAATTGCTTGCTGCCTCCACTTTTAAAGTAGGTCCCTATCAATAGAAAATATTCAAGAGCCGTCCTCCACTGGAGCGCTCACGACGTCGGAGATTCGCTCCGTCAGAAATGGGGATGCGGCGAGTTAATAGAGCAAAGAATAATTTTATAAAGATTAAATATATTTTTATTTTAATTCAGCATTTTTAAAAAAACATTTGTTTTTTTGTGGACTGTTTTTTTTTATATTAAGGTATAAACTAAGAATAAACAACTATTTAAATTATTCAAGGACAATGATTAAATTTAGTTATTTTACATACATACATATCTTCACGCCGGGTCCCTCACGGGATAGGCAGAGAGCACTGAGTGCCAAATATCTCTATCTTTACAGACATGCCGCGCCTCCTCCACATTTAGTTATTTTTATTCCGTAATTTGTAATATAAATATGTAGCATATCATTACGCTTAAACCTCCTAGAAGGGGTAGGCAGACGAGTTAAATAGACTTCCACGTATCACTAGTTAAGTTTACGTCTCACCATGAAATAGAGGATAAATCTTTTGGTGTACACCGGGCACAAATCCAGACTCTGAGCTACTACTGGGAATTTTGAGTAAGAAAACTCTTTACCTCAACTGGAGATCGAACTCAGAACCTCTTGATATGTTGTAGCACTTGATCCACATCTAGTAAATTAACTTTTATTAATAAAAAAAGATTAAGTGTACTATAATTGCTTCCGTGAATTATAAAACGTTAATTCTACCAATTAGTTAAAGTTATGAAATGAGAGTCTTAAAGCGTTAAGACTCCAGTTACCGACGAGAGACTGTTCATAAGTAGTTTATGAGTAGCGAGTGGGCGCACGTGTCGTTCCTGGTTCGATAAAATAAAATATATATATATTCGATAAAATTAACTATAGTTAACAAACGGATAGTCATTACATTGTCCAAATTTCAATATAAGAAGAGTCTATAGGCTGTAGAAACATGACTGTGATTACTATATTTAAGTCATTGAACTATGAACTACCAAAAGCCTCGCTTTCTAAATATATATCTGTACCTATAGATATTATTTACCTTTGCGTTTATAAATTATTTCCGACCCTTTTATCGTTTCTCTGTTAGAACATGGGTGTCTTCTCAGAATGAGAGGGTTAAGGCCAGCATAGTCAGCCATGCTGACCAAGTGCGCATTAATAATTAGTGATAACTATGATTACAAATTGGTTTGGAAATGAAGTAAATAAAATGTTCCTTTTAAAAAAATAATTTAGTCGGAAAACAATGTAAATATTGCAAAAATTATAATTGAAAGTGTGACATTTAGTTCTTGTTAAATTTTACTGGGCTTAGTTTTTAATAGAAGGCTTTTTATTGCTGATTTGCAAAATTGTCGCTAATTCTCTCAAATATCCTAAACTTAAAATCATATTGTGCTCTTAGAACTTGCATATGTATATCTCATTACTTTTGAATACCAATGTAGGTATTTGTATAATTCATTAAATGCTTTTGTTGATAATACCCAAACCATTTCCTATCTTCTATTTTAGTCATCAACATTAGGATTCCAAACAGTAACATAAATAAAATTTATTTCGGTCCAACAAGGGTTGATTCGTTCCATTTCACGCCAGATGTCGATAACAATTGTTTCAGTTAAACTATAATGAAACTACCCCTATAATTAATTCTATTTGGCCCAATGAAGCGGCAATTAATACACGCATATTTAGTTTAGGATTTTGTCTGACGAAATATCTATCGTATTTGATCGATGTTGGGAAGTTTTACCACTATTCTTATCTATATTTGTTTATATAGAATATTGATCTATAAAAAAAATTCAATTTAATAAATTGTAATGTTTATTTATTATAAATAACAATAAAGTGGTTAATGTCTTCGTTTCTTTGTTGCTAGTTCCGTAGACATAGACTTAACCGCAACTAATTATATTACAATTTTTTGCTTTTAACTATTATAGTTAAAAGCAAAAAATTGTAATATTTTCCTCCTTCATATTTGTGAGAACTCTTTTTCCTTTTAACATAAACAAAACGCTCCGTACAAATTTCCGTAACCTTAAACCTCTCGTAAGAGATTAAACCCCTGTGACGCGCAGATTAGCATTCCAACTTTGTCCTTACAAGTTGACCCGAGATGGAATTCCTCTTCTGTCTTACGCAAGCACATGTCTCTGTGCAGTGCTGGTATCTTGAAATGCTTCACTAACCAAATAAGCATTACCAAGAGAGTGTCTTCTACAACACGGTTCTTGACGGTTTTCCTATCGTTTATCTGAAAAATTTGTTTTTGAATATTTAAAAATAAATGACTAATGAAGAATAAATAGATATTTATTTTATTCTTAGGAAACGCACTGTATATTACCGAGCCAAAAGTGGGTCCAGACTCGTCCACCAGAGCTATGGAATCGGTGGCTGAAATCTGTTCCACTAAACTATCAGTGGTAATAATAATTCGATATCAAATCTATGTCTACGTTGGAATGTTGCAATATATGTACTCATATATGTATATACAAAAGCGAATTGTCAGCGTAGTTTGTGAGTGTACTTACTCCTATGTACTTACTCCTATGTACTTAATGGGTAGATTGTATCATCGATAGTACTATCGATGATACAATCTACCCATTAAGGTGATTGGCTGCTTTGAGAAAATAGTATTGCGGTGACGTCATAGGCAAACTAATTGATATTAGCCCGGTATGACGTAATAGAGGACAAACACTGTTTCACGTACATGGCAACATTATCTTTATCAAGATAATATACAGGTAAAATACAGAAACGTCTCAATCAAATGTACTAATAATACTTGAAGATATAATCAAGCATAATTGCATTGTATCCGTTAACCGTAATCTATCAATACTTTTCCCATCAGCGTCAATTTTCTAAGAAACTTCGCTCAATTAGGGGTAACTCGAATTATTAGTTATCCATGTTTCCTATCAATTAATTGGTGAAATGTTGTTATTTTGTTGCTATAATTGAAACGACAAAAATAAAACGAAAACAAAACGAAAAGTATTAGGTATGTTTTGTTATTATTATTTGTAGATCATAACATAATGCTTCAATCGCGATAAATTTCATCATTTATTTACATTTAAAAGTGTTTCGTTCAGTTCTCTCACTCAAATGTTCTTTTCAATATGGTCTTTTTATTCTTCTTCAAGTGCTTTTCAACTAGTGAAGATCAGTTGCTGGAACCTGGCCTTATCTTTTGCGAGGTGAAATAGATCTGATGCGCTCGGAATACAGTCCATGAGCCAAAAGTTCCTTCTTCATTCAACTGTTATTTTGTCAGCGGAAATTATTAATATTATTGACTAGGCACTTTAATTTTGCATTGCATTTTGCAGAACAGTTAGACAGCACATTAAGAAGTTGACAGCGACATTTTTTATGTTAAAAATACATAAAGTACTGTTCATAAACACTGTAGGTACAGATAACTTTAATTAATTCTCGACAGGAAGGAACTTAAGATGATTTAATTTTGGAGAGACCAATCATATTTGTGCCACTACGTCTGAGGATTTTATATAACTATGGGCGCTCATATTGTATCTGGTTATTACACTTCGATAGATGTAATTCTATATTATGAAGATTGCTGCTTAGTAGCAAGTGCAAGCGGAACGATCGCGAAGCCGTTTTGAACAGTCTTGGCCCCAAATTTGCTTTTTAAATTATATACGTACACAAAGTTTCAATACGGTTCGATTACGATGTTGATAATTAAAATCAGGAACCGAAGCTAGCGTGTTGAGAAATAAAACGCTACTTTATAATTCAATATTTTTATTTCTGCTTATAGCAAATTTAAAATTTTCCGTTCTGAAGGCTGTTTCTTAAGTAATTATAATTTATTTTCACTCCAAACTATCAGGCTAGGGCCGCGCTAGCGTTTGTTTGTTAGGTTGAAAACAAACATGGAAAAAAAATTATACCACCGCATTTTATACTGGCTTCTTTGAAGGATTTATTGGCGCCTTGAATTTTAATGTAAATATTAATTCGACTAAACATAAAGAGCTTGTTAGTTTTATATTATAATTAGTGAGACTATAAATATTGCACTGCAAATAATTGTAAATTAAAAACAAAAAAATGATTTATTCAATTTTTCAGTAAAATGAGACCCGAAACAAGAATGAGGTAGGTACACTTGTTATCAAATATGGAGCGAGCTAGAGTTCATTTACATATTTAATAAGCCATATGTCTCATATCTGTATACACAGAAATATGATTGAGGTCTTCAGCTGTGTTATTACTCTTTGGACGGGGCTCACAAGTGTCATGTATCAAATATAATAAAGCCTCCTTTAATTTGTGGCATAAACGGTTTGCACTTGACAAGTAAATTTATATTTCCAAGAAAATATCTCAATTATCATTACTTAAATATTGTCAGCTTTGATATGGTAACCAGATTGCACTTCATTTCATGTTAATAAGCACCTTCCTCTATCCGTTTGAGTCGCCATCAACATTAGCAGGGCTAATGTTTTTGGTATTGGATTGTTTAACCGATAAACATCACACGCATCATACAATTCATTCTGGGTGGGAATCGAACCTACGAACCCGGCGCAACAGTCAGGTTCGTTAACCGCTGCACCAACGGGCCAGTCGACAATCAGTTATCTAATCGGCAGACATATTCATAGTACACGAAATGAAGTCCCAATGGACACTGACCATTTCCGCTTCGCTTATCACCAAGAACATAGGTTTATCCCTTAACAGAACAACATAAATTATATTCTTGAAGGATAATAATTTACTCCTATTTTTTTCAGGTTCCTGGCGTCAGTTTAAAATATTATTCTTTGTTAAGGTCTTAATTGAAATTAATGTATGTAGTGTGCGTTATATTAGGTAACGTTGTATTAGTTATGGCTGTATTTTTAATCTCATTACTTAGAACGACCTGGAGGTTATACTACGGCGCGCGTCCAGTAAGATTTTGCGAAGATTTAAGCTAATAATCACACACATGAATCTTTTGAAGACACAGATTGATGTTAGTTTTGTTGTATTCACATCTTACCTGTCTATAACCATGGCCATTGAACGCATGTGAATATTTGTCGGTATAGCTTATCCATCCAAATTCCGATCATGTTAGATATTGTTCAGTTTCGCAGATAATTTGAGTCTACTAATGCGGCATACTCTTATTTTTTTCCAACCATTTTGTCATTCCACTGTTGGAACATGGGTCTTCTCTCAGAATGAGAGTGTTAAGGCCATAGTCTGCCACGCTGGCCAAGTGCGGGTTGGCAGACTTTACACATCTTCGACAACAATTTCGACAACACCTTTGTCAGCACGCTGCCTAATTGGTCGTGCTGGTTGAAAGCGCAACTTCCGATCGGGAAGTTCAGGGTTCAAATACCGGGTCGGGTACTATCAGGTTTTCTAATTTAGATTTTCTTGTAGTGGCTCGGAGTAAGGATTAGTGCCCGTTGTATGATAATAGGCTCACCACCTATTCCATAGTGGGCCGTAAATGTAACCAGTGAATCGTCGGACTGTACAGCACTCTTTTGCCTACCTCTTCGGGGATTAGGGGCGTGAAGTTACGTTTACGTACATTTCAACATAATGTACATAGTTAATAGTATTTGCATAATACATTGCAGAATTGATATGCGATCCAAAATTACGCAAAATGAGAAATACAGTTCGTATCTGACGATAAATATTAGTTTCTATTTCAAACATTCATCCCTTATACAAATATTATTCTCGGTCAGGAAAACGCATTGGATCTCACGTTCACGCCACGGCCAAAAGTATAAAAAATCAACATTGGTGCAATCTAACTTTTCGACAGGCGTCGGGAACGAAGTCGCCCAAGTTTCGATACGACAAGTTCCAATAGCATTCTTATACATATCCACATAGTCAAGCCAAGTACGAGTAAGTAGAAGCATTGTGTGACCCGTTTTAGAAAGATTAATTTTTTATTTCTCCTTTATCACGGACGTTTGACTTGTACTGAGAAAATGTTTTAACAATATATCATTTTCAGTTTTATTTCTAATTTCGTCTTGCGTTTTTACGCAAACCACATATGTACGTAGTTTATTATATTGTCTATTTGCCTTCAATGTGGTTAGTTTGAACTATTTAAATATGCAATTAGATTATTACACAATCAACGAACCAGGTTAATCTATTATGTTGGTTGTAAACGCAATTTAATTTGTATTTAAAAAAAACTTGTACTTCTGTTTCACAGTAACTTTTTTCATATTCTTTTAAAAAGCATCATTCCGTTCTAGAATCGTCATTTAAAGTCGACGTTAAAACGTGCGTGATGTTACAAAAATTTTTTTGTAACATCACGCTTGGAATTCCTGAAAAGATAGGCAGAGGAGTGCAGTAATCCCACATTTCGCTAGTTACATTTCCTCCCCGTAATGGAAAATGTGATGAGCACAAATTCAGACTCCGAGTCATTACTAAAAACTTCAAGTCAATAAAATCCAACGGTACCTGATACGGTATTTGAATACAGGACCTCTCTATCGGCAGTCGCGGGGGCAAGCACTCGACCATCGAGGCAGTCAAACCTCTTGTATAACTATTAAAATACTAATTAAAATATTAGACAAACAAACATATATCTTTATACAATACGATCTCCGAAAGAAAAATAAGAAATAAAGGAAATACTATTATTAAAGGAGAAATGAATGCGTTAATTTTTAATTATCTCCCTTAAGGCATACTGTATTTTAATCAGGATCAAACCGACCAATGGAGATTACGGAATTAATTTGCAACGTAGTCTTAAGTCTCATTGGTAAGAGCAAGAGAAATATTCATTTATTTTCTGATCAAAATTACTTAAAGAAAAATAATACTACTTCTTGTGACATACATAAATCTATATATTAATACGTGAAGCGTCGACCTTTTGCTCCCTTTTTACGAACGGTTTGCGAACGGAAGAGTATGAAAGTTGGCACACTATAACGTTCAGATGGGGGATCGTTGCACAAAGATAGTATTTTACGAAATAAAGCATTATAAATACCTTATTTTATTTAAAAACCACCTCACAAACACTGACTAAACACATGCTTACAAGACACTGTACGTACACGTTAGTAGAGCTCACCAGTTCTTAGCACCATTATCACCATAATAATAATATCGATATAATTATTTAGAAATACCCGTATTTATTACTAATATTTTACTAAAGGATATATACGTACTCGTAGTTTGATATTGAAATAAATATATAGAAGATTGTAATTTGTTAAAATTTTTTTTTTTATTTTTCATTTCTTCACTTCAAAAAGTACTCTTTTTTATATTCCTTATATCTTGGTTTTGTCGTATATAGCTTAGTATTGTCTGTTACGATAACGTTAACAGTCAAACTTGAAATTTAAGTGAATTGTGGTCGAATTACGACCAGTAGGTGGCCACTAGTATTTCTTAATATACATTTTATTATCTTTTTAACCGACCTAATTACCTCATCTACTAGTCAACCCCTGGCTATGATGAGGAATTGTCATAGATATCGTGTATAACAAGAAAACAGGAAATATTTAATATGACAAAAACATGACGTAACTTCACGCCTGTAATCTCTGAAGAGGTAGGCAGAGGAATGCAAAACACTCCCACGTTTCACCGGTTACGTTAAGTCCCACTATGGAATAGGTGGTGAGCCTATTGCCATGCATCGGGCTCCGAACCACTACTAGAAAATCTAAATAAGAAAATTTCATAGTGTTCGGCCCGGGATTCGAACCCGGGACCTCCCGATCGGCAGTCGCACTTGCAACCAACACGAGCAACGAGGCAGTCAATTAAATTTAAATATGACAAAAAGTTACAAAAAAATATTTATACATTTAACAAGTGCGGTAGTACATTAAAATATAGTCCTCTTATAAAATATAGTCCTCTTATAATTATTACTAACGAATATAGAAACCAAAATACCTACCACATTGTAGTATTACATATAACAAAAAGGAGCGGAAGTTACAAAGATCAATAATGACTACTATTGTCCAATACAGTACATAGTATATAAATAGAAAGTACATGACAAACGTTTATGGAACTAATTATAAAAGTATTTAATTACAGTAGACAAATACTGTAAAAGCCTGCAGTATTTGACTACTGTACTTGATTTCAGAAACTTTTGCATTCTTTTTTTTTTTATCTTCACGCCTATAATCCCCGAAGAGGTAGGCAGAGGAATGTAGAACACTCCCACGTCTCACCGCATACGTTTTTACGTCCCACTATGG
>DWEJ01002921.1:0-10935 GCA_018245835.1 Mysoria sejanus stolli | reverse complement strand
CAAACTTTCGCGTAATTTCAGTTCAATCAGTCGAAAATCTAAGAAGATTTATACAAACTTTCATCCCCTATTTTATCTCTAAGGGGTGGAATTAATCAAAATCCTTTCTTAGCGGATGTCTACATCATAACATCTACCTGCATGCCAGATTTCAGTCCGATCCGTCCAGTGGTTTGTGTCCAAGGAATGTGTCTTTTTTCTTTTAAGTGTGTATCCGGCTATCATAGTCTTTTAGCTAATAAGTGACGTCATCATCATTATGTTGTTTTCTCTTCGAAACAATATTGTGCATATTATAGCACTCTGTTATCAAGTATTGTTATTAAAATAACTTTTTAATTATTTTAATTTATTTATTTTTGTTTTAACACCCGATGTGTAACCCGTATAAGACCTGGCTGTGAACCATACAATAATAATAATATGTTCCATGTAGCCCAGCGAGCCACACAGAAATTGGAAGACCTACTTCGACTACATCGTGGTGGACGCCAAGAAGCCGCTTTTCTTCGGCGAGGGCACCACGCTGCGGCAAGTGGACACGCGCACGGGCGCGCTGAAGATGGGGCACCACGTGGGGCCCCTTCACGAAGGGCTGGTGTATTCCGGAGGTTTGTAGTTTTACGGCTATATATATTGCTTAAATGACATCGAAAGATAAAATCAGCGGGAATTGTATTCTTGAGCCCGCCGACCGACTTCTGTACGATCGGCATATTATTGAAACCCTTCGAGAGAATGGGTTTCAATATCTACAGTATTAGTTTGTATTTATATATTGTAGGTGTATTGTTAAATTTACATTAACATTGTCTCCTAAGTTACTAACAGTTCAGTTAGTAACTTAGGAGACATCACTTTTAAAACTAAGACGTGGCCTTAATTTAACGATCTGTGGGAACTTTCCGTACATTGTTTCAGGATTGGATTACTTACGATTTATTACTTTTGAGAAATTTCACTTCGCCGAATGTAAGATTCAATCATGTCGAAATTTGCATAAATATTATAAAACATTTAGAAGCATTTAAATTTAGATAGCAGGATTATTGCCTGTTCATGTACATGTACAATAAAAAAATAAATAAACAGAATTACTGAGAACAAAGCTTCCTATCGACTCATAGCGCCAACCTCCAATACAGTAATTGCAGTACGAACACAATAATTTGTTCTTATCTCCTTGACGTCATACTTTGATCTTTGCAAAATACGTCATTCGTTGGTATGACTATGCAATCAATGCAATATCATTTAATTAATACCTGGCGTGAAGATATGTATGTATGTATGTATGTATTTAATTAATACCACAGGGTAAAATCACGCAGGAGTTTCGAGGCATAATATGACTTAAAACGTGACTTAGTGACTGTCACCTGTAATATATATAAAAAGTAAATCCATAATTGGCTGTATGTATAGTTTTTATGATTAATGTCAGCGTAGAATAAAGAGATCTGTCGATTTTGTAAAATAAAATAAATAAATATAATATGGAAGAGTTCGTAAAGAACAACCCCAGACTTGTCCAAGTGTGTTTTCACTCATAGGACTAGTGGGAACAATTCTCTTAGTGAGCGTGAGTGGAACTGATGAACATAATCAGTGGGAATAGACCGATAGGAATATTTCCGGTGATCGGTGCGCGAGGCGGCGGGCGGCGCGGCGGGCGGCGCGGCGTTATCTCGAGAGGACTCGCCGCGATGCTGGCAATGGAATTATTATAGCGGGAACAGTTTGTCGTACATCTATTACATTGTCACTATTGGTTTATGAAACGATCAAAGTCTGTACGTGACTAACGCTTGCATAATTTGTTAATCTATAAATAATATGTCTTAGGGTGGGTTCGTCGGTGTCGTGTTTAGAGCTCCACTTCGTTCACTCCACAGCGACGTTGCTAGACAGTATGTATGCTAGTTTCGCCGTCCAGTTGTGTTGCCAAGCGAAGGTTGTGTTTGAATCTTTTGATCCTACACCTAGCAGTTCTATTTCAGATCATTTGCAGAAGGCGAAGGACCACACGCTATATTGTGCAGCACTCGTTGAACGTAAATGGCAATTATTACGTTGTACCTCTACCTACTTCAGTTTTAAGCTTCAACATAGCACGAGATTAAATTCCTCGCGTCAGGTCCGCGCGTTGCACGATATGTCACACCTCGTCTCAAGTGCATTGAATTCTCGCCGTGCCCGTTCTTATAAATTGGTTGATGATGACGTAACATGACGCCTGTATTTCTCGAAAGGGGTACGTGGAGGAGTGTTATACCCCCTCACGGTTTACCAGGCCCACTATGTTATACGTCCCACTATTAAAAAGGGTTATGGATGTAGATATCGATGAATATTTCGTTGCGCAGGCTCCTGCGATGTGTTCACTGAGCTGATCGGTGCCAAGGGCAAGGACGTGCTGTACATCGGCGACCACATCTTCGGCGACATATTGAAGTCGAAGAAGATCGGAGGCTGGCGCACGTTCCTGATCGTCCCGGAGCTGGTGCAGGAGCTGCACGTGTGGACAGACAAGTGCCAGCTGTTCGCGCAGCTGCAGAATCTCGACATACAGCTCGGTGATATGTACAAGTGAGTTATTTTAATGTTATCATTATATCATTAACCCATTTCCGTTACGGGGTAAGCAGAGAGCACCGAGTGATCTGACACTCTTCTTTTAAATTCGACATTCATACACGCGACCCGATTTCGAAAACTTCTGACTGCGCCAATGGCCAGTATCAACCTATTTCGCCCGTACATAGTTCTTACTTTCCAATTTTCAACGCTTGGTACAAAACTCGTGACAATCCATAAGTAAAATAAATATATCTAAATATATATAACTCAAAGGTGACTGACTGACTGACTGACATAGTGATCCATCAACGCACAGCCCAAACCACTGGACGGATTGAGCTGAAATTTGGCATGCAGGTAATGTTATGACGTAGGCGTCCGCTTAGAAAGGATTTTGATCGATTCTACCCCCAAAGGGATCAAAATAGGGGATGAAATTTTGTATAAAACTTTGTCAATTTTAAACCGATCGGGCTGAGACTTTGCATGCATAAAGCTACTATGACGTAGGCATCCCTTAAGAAAGGATTTTGAGGATCCCTTAAAAAAGGATTCTTAGATTTTCGACTGATTGAACTAAAATTACGGGAAAGTTTGTAAGTATGGATGGATGTTTGTTACTCTTTTACGTAAAAACGCGAAAGTTTGTAAGTATGGATGGATGTTTGTAACTGTTTTACGTAAAAACTGATTTCCCCACGGGCGAAAGCGCGGGCACAGCTACTATGTTCATATAATCGTAAACATGTCGTCATCTTGACCTTGGCATATGAACACCATTGTACTTGTTTTCTGTTGTTGAAATTTTTCGTAGGCATTTAATTTTAATATGGGGTGATAAAAGGGATGGGTGTAGAAAGGGCATGTCAAGCCTGTAATGGCATAGATTCGCGATGGCCTCTACTTACCTTCTGAGGGACCTGGCGCATCAGTAGGACAACATTAATATCAACCGATTGCTTCGCGAATATTGTAAGAATTAAGATTTTGTTGCGCAAATTCAGTACAGAGTAATAATCGTGGGAAAATGTGTTTCAGGTACTGAACCCTTAAAAAAAGTTGCTTAAAAAACATGCCGAGTTATTTCAACGTTTAAATTCTTACAGGTAAATGTTGGAGAATTTTTTTTCTCGTTTCACTTTTCTCTCTTTTGTAACTTTGGTAAAATATTTTGAATAGCTTCGTTAGTTCCACGGTACGTGTCCAATTTTTCTTTGCGTTTTGTGAGGACACCGTTTTCGAGTCTGCATTGAATGATTGAATTTTTTTCATTATGAGTACTTACAATAGAGACTGCTCTGATGGTTAGTGTTGATACGTTCTCGCCGGACTATTCATGCTGATGCATTATATTATGACAATAGTTTACTTGTTCTTTAGGACAATTATTTCGGGACAGATATTGTAATTGAATACTGTGGTACCATATGTTTCTTGTTGTTTCTTCGATTATATAAGAAAATACCGGAACGATTGATGCACCTTATTCCCTTCTCAGCAACAGTGGTGATCGCTTGAATCCTAATCATGACGGCCGTTTCTTTTATTTAACGTTTCTAGAAAGAAACGGATATACGGTTGCGTTATATAAATATGCGTATCTTTAAATATGCGTATTTTAAGATAAAATATCACTTGCTGTATCTATAAAGGAACGTTAGGAACGCACACAGCCTTCTAGATTATTCGCGTTAAACCTGCACTTCGTCTATGATTTTGTTTTATTCTGCATATAAATGTATATGGCAACAGCTGGATTTCTAGCGCCATGAAATACATACATTTTTGGTTCTTCCGTCGGTAAGACAGTGGCCACACTTTTCAGTCGCAAACGTACCTTGCCACTGCGGTTTCGTGGTCGGGTGGTAGCTTCGCAGCCCATGGTTACGTACCTTGGATGTTATATCGATCGCTCGTTGAGGATACTCGCCCAAGTGGAACACTCAATCCACCAAGCGCGCGCTGCACGAATGATGCTCCGAGTGGTACTGACATTATCGATCCGAACTAATCTGCAGGTGTACAAGACATACATCCGATCACGCCTTACCTACGCGGCGCCGGTATGGTACGGGTTGGTTGCAGAGTCGCAGTGTAAGCATCTTCGGGCACAGCAGAGTCTGACCCTTTGAGCAATCGTGGGGGCGGGCCGCTACGTCAGGAACGACGTGATGGAGCGCGACTTAAAAAGCGAACCCCTGGATGAGTTTGTGGCCCGATTGGCAAGGCGTATCTACATCTGAGCCGACAAGGGGGGTCACGCCACTACATGCTGGTTACTCTGACATCTTTCCACTGCCGCGGGAGCTAGAGGGGCTGGATGAGGCTTAACAGCCACATGTAGGAGAGTCACTACCAGGGCACCAACACAGCCGGCGGGGTGACATCACCAGGGGGCAGTTGACCCCCTGAGTCTGTCCGGGTAGAGAGGGAACCTCGAGGCCCGAAACCTCGCTACCATGCAGCGTAGTCCGCCGCGACAACGAACGACACGGTAGTAGTAGTTGGTTCCTCCACGGATTTGGTAATAACTTAAATATGACGACTTGAATAAAAACTGTTGTTTGCAAGAGTTCATCTATGTTAAGTCTTGTTGCAATAGTGCACTTTTGAACTACAATTACAATCATGCTCGCTCTCGTCGCTCGCAGTATGACGCCTGCCTTAGCGCGCTGTCCTTCCGCGGTGTTTGGAAGCGTCAAAGGAAGTTCCTTAGTTAATTGAACAACGCAAATTATAAACTGTTCTTTCAAAAGTTATCGTAACCGAAGATTCTAAATTTACTCGCGCCGTCTAAATAAGATTGGCATTTTGTAATGACAAAGCTCCTCAGTCTATTGTAGTATATTTTATTAACAATGTTTTGAATAAAAATATGTACGTAGATTTATAGCGTGTTCATTTTGTATGGCAAATTGTTATGGTATAAATATATGTATCTATACAGCGTGTTTGTTTTGGGAGTAATGGGTTATGAATTTTCGTATTTGAACAATAAGCTGATTAATAATTTCATTTTGTGCGAGTTTAATCATTTATTCAAAAGTCGTATTAAAAGTTATATTTTGAAATGACCCTTTTGGTCCAGTGGTGAGTGACTTAAACTAGTGACAGGGGGTTCTGTGTTCGATTGTTGTTCAGCATAAATACTTGTGTGATGATCCTCAGTAATTATAATAATTGTCGTTGTAATGTGCTAAAAATATGTATTTTGTGATTTGCGGCGCTTATTTTGGGACCAAAAGCTATCTCAAGATAATTTTGTTACTTCATATCGAATGTCAGCTTAATCATATGACCACATTAGTATGCGAAAAAATCAACCACGATGAAATCAAGTGATGTACTTTTATGGACAATAATGACATTAGTAATTAATAAATTTTATAAGTTAAAGGAAATTTGAAATGAAATTAGAAATAAAAATATCAGAATGAGAAGCGACATTCGCGGTATATCCCGGCGAAAAAAGTCGTCATTTTATTATAATTAATTTATACGTTAAAAATCAAAATTTTGTTAGAATACATTTATAAATAATTTTTACAGCTTTAATAGTACATATCTATTTTTAAAGTGTGTATTCTAAGAGTTTTACCGTCTACATGCTAGTCTGAACACACTTTAGCATTCGCTTGTACTTGATATTAATATGCCTCGTTTACAAACAAAGACCGTTTGTCCTAAGACACTGTTCCCTATTCGGGTATCCTGTTACTTTAGATAGACTGAACGTAAACATCTTAATGTTTGTTCTAAAGCACAAACTTTTTTTGTTCGCTATTAAAAAATTCCTTTTTTTTCCTGTATAGAGATTTTTTTTTATCTAGAGAAGACAACATCTGTGTGCAACAAATATTTTTATAAATAGTACAATATTTTTATACATACGGGTATATGCAGTATTATTGTGAGACATTCTGTCTACATTTTTCTGAGAAGTACAGACGTGATGTTATGTTATGTTATGTTACATTCATCAGCATCATCACTCAATATTCGTTCACCGCTTGACACAGCCCTAAATAATGGCACGCCACAGAGCTCGGTCCAATCCTTGTGGTGACCCTGGGCAAATATGCCCAATGTTATATTGTGTATTGTATAACAACACGTTTATGAAAACCTCAAAAAAAATACTAATAGGCGTTATTGACGTCACAAACGCCTATTTCATTGCTCTGACTGCCGTTTGATGGTGGATGTAACGCCACGATAAACCGTCGAGCCGCTCGGCCAAGGTACGCGCCACAGACCGAACATCGATACGAGTAGAAATGTCGTGTCGAGTATTCTATGAAAAGTTTCGTGCGTGCACAATTCAAAACAAACGGTACCATAGTGTGTGTATGTACATATCAAAGAATAAAGCGTTTGTTTTTTTTTTGTGTTAATCCTTGAAGAGGTAGGCAGAGGGTTGTTATACAGTCTCACATTTCACTTTCCTCTAAGGAATAGAGTGTGAGCCTATTTCCATACACCTGGCACAAATTCAGACTCCGATCTATTAGTAGAAAATCTGAAATATAAAAATGTGTTATTATGCATTTTTCTACTAATTGGGTCGGGTAATAACCTGACCTGGGATTTCAACCCAGAAGCTTTAGATCAACAGTCGCGCTTGCAACCATTCCATCAACGGGAATAAACATGTTTTTTTTTCATTTGCCCTTATTCGTCTGTATCCGTAAACGTATCTAAAAAGCTTATCTTTGATTATGTGAGGCATTTCTTTGTGTTTTATATTCTACCGTCGCACCGTACTGCCTCAGTGCGTAGTTATTGGTAACTTTACGACTATTATAACACCATAACACTTGACACTTCAAAGGTGAGCGATTGATAACCGCCAGTTAACAGCCACCTAGGGCTTTGTTCGGTTCAATTTTAAGTAATTACTTTCCTGGCTATTTGGAGCGTGGTGATCGGAGCTTGTGGAACGTTCGTAGTGCGTGTTTGTGATCTCCTACTTCTTCGTCGAATCGATAACAGATCGTGAATGATCAGGCATCGTGGATGAGTCGCTATGTCTAGGCTGCGCCGAGCAGGATGTGTTTGTATTCAATTAGATATAGCCGTCGTTCAGGGACTCTCCACTCATGCACCCCCGTGTGCAGGATTTACTCGACCAATGCTGGCTGGGGTTGGCGGAAGACTGCTGACCCTCGGATGGCGAGCCGTCCCAATTATGATTATTATTTTAACCTAGGCATGCGGTCGTTGAATAACGCTGTATTATAGTGATGACTGTGGGGACTTAAGGTTTAAAAATAAACGTCAAAATAGAAAACCTTCGCTTCAATTTAAATACACCTAGTCTTTTCTTTCGCGTTTCTTTCACGGCTTCTCAACCGGCTGCTCTTTAGATCCAAGGTCGGGTTAAGCAGCTCGTTTGTGTGACAGAAAGAATATACACATAAAGTGTGGAAATAATTATTTTAATCTTTCCTGGGGTTTTTTTTTCAAACGTTAACGTTTAGACTTAATACGTATGTGTATGTTGATCAAGAATTCCGCTACGCAGATATACTTAAATGTTTTCTGATTATGAGTAATTACGTACCTAAGCCGCTTACGGAATGTACCGCCGAGAATCCCCAGGCAAGTTTCGAATGTAACAATGTGAAATCCGTAGAGCATAATGAGAAATTGCTTATGCTCGTGTTGCTATGTATAATTTATGTAGTTCCAGTTTGGGCCAGTTCTGTCTAGTTAAAACGTGTGAAACTAATGGGCGAAATAATTCGCTTAAATTAATATTGCTCTCCTCCAAATTTAATTTTGCTGATATAATCCAGTTTAATTTGAAGATAATCTGACTTATATATTATACATGTAAATTGATAGATATATTTGAAAAATTCTAATTTATTTAACGGAGCAGAACGGGAACATGTAATTTTCAATTTAAACTTACATGCCTTAAACTTACCTAGATTATTATCTTATCTGAAGCTTGCCAACGCGCATTAGGCCAGCATGTCATATAATGGCCATAAACGTTCTCATTACCTATAGAAAATCCGACTCTAAAACCTATGAGAGTTAAACGAATAGCTATAATCATATTTATGGCATTATATAATTAAAACGTCCTTAAAGCTGAAGAACGATATGGGTCATTGAGCGGTGGCGTGGCGGCTGAACTAGACTAGCAAGTGGCCCAGTGACCGAGTTTATGAAAAGACTATCTATCCGTACGACGCCAGTGAGCCGAATGTCCAGTCGTTCGTGTATCGTTTGGAAAAACTTTGCAATCTGACATAATACGATGCGCTCCGCCTTTACGCAGAATGGGGTCTGGACTATTTTGATATAGGGTTGAATTAGTTTCCGTCGACTGAGGAGTGTTGAAATATTTCATGCTCATGGAATGTTAAAGTATTTTAATAAAAATATAAATCCAGAACAAAATATTATTTTAATTACTCAGAGACAGATGCAAAGTACAATATGGAAAATATGAGAGAGACAGTTTGGACAAAGTGTTGACATATCAAAAAAAAAATAGAATGACCTTGTTCAGTGTTGCAATTAATTAATTTTAACACATGCTAATCGGGGAAACGGAGTATGTTTGTCGCTTCGTTCAGGAATACCTTTACGTAACTTTAAAGCCAATTATAAAATAAGCAAGTGTAATTTTCTTTTGAATTTCAATATTAACTCGTATTATATGCTTAGTTTAAGAAAGTTTACTCTCAATTTTAAATTAAAAAAAAATATTAAAAATGTTTAATGTTTCAAATTCGGTACACCGTATTCTGATCAAAGATACAATATAACATTAGGACCTAATACATAATGCTTCATTTTATATTGTGTTGACAACCCTAGGGTGAATAAAAACAGTTTTTGAATTCCTTGCAAGGTACAATGTTTCTCTGTATAAACATGAGCCTTGTTAAAATAAAATGTTATATAGAGTTGGTAGAGCACCTGCCAACGGCCGAATGTTGAAATTAATTCAGCTAAAGGCAAGCAAATTTAACGCAAAAATAACGCTGCCATACAACGTTAAAAAGTATAACGTATTTTAATTATTATCGTATAACACTGATCCGCCCGAGGCCGTGTCGTTGTATGCGAAACTTTTATTTGTTTATTTTCTTTTCTTAACTTACAAGATACGTGGTTTTTTTCGTAAACGAAATTTACGGTGAGCGAAGTTGTTTCGCTCGTACCGCGGGCGGCTCGGATGTAAATGATGCTGATGAGATCTCATAGGGGGATAAAGAAACCGCTGTTCAAGTACACAACTACAGCAATCATATATACACAGTAGGAACATTTTAACGCTAGGTCTTAAAAAACGAGTCTCACGTATCTTCATATTTTATTGTACTCGAATTTTCTATTTGAATGTTAAGTAATTTATTGCCGTCATATTATGTCACTGCAATAATTTAATTAAAAACGTAACTTCACGCCTGTAATCCCCGAAGAGGTAAGGAGAGGAATGCAGAAAACTCCCACGTTTCACCAGTTATGTTTACGTCCCAGTATAGAATAGGTGGTGAGTCTATTGCCATACATCGGGCTCATATCCAGACTCCGAATCACTACTAGAAAATCTAAATTAGAAAACTTTGTAGTGTTCGGCCCGCGAATATAACCCGGGAGCTCCCGATCCGTAGTCGCACCTGCAACCAACACGACCAACGAGGCAGACAATTTAATCAAATTATTTTTATTCGTATTTACATTTGCAATATGGTCAGCAATTTTATCTGTCACGCGAAAATTCCCTCCAATATCCGTCTTCCATAATGAAACAATTAGCAGTGTTGTAATTATTGTCATAATCATATTGTCAATTATTGTCATGTTACGTAATTGTATAAAAAAGTATCTGTATAATATATTAATTTGGATTTATATGTATAGTTTAATATTCGTTTGATTAATATACGACAGGACCTGGCTACTTTTGCCCTATGCGATGTCTCAAGATATTCATTTATTTAATACTGTATATGTACTTGTATGTACGTAACATTGTGTTGGTTGACAAAAATGATTCTATCAGAAATATAAGGGAGATGTACTTAGATGAAAAGGGTGCTGGAAGGAAAAGCTTTCTGTATACATTTCCCGTGTAAGAGGATTTAAGGCGTTGCTAAAATTCACTCTCAGCTGGTTAAAATGGCGTATTGCGGGCTGCTTAAACGTGCGGTAAATGTGATATGCAAACATTAGCATGCAATCAAGCTATTTTTCCATGCGTGATAAAAAGTTTCTTGTGAAGAGGTTTTTTTACCGTATTGTGTGGTGACAAAGTAATGAATGTGTGTGCGTGTGCGTGCGTGCGTGTTTGTATGTGTGTTTGTGTGTGTGTGTGTGTGTGTATATGTT
>DWEJ01002920.1:0-10936 GCA_018245835.1 Mysoria sejanus stolli | reverse complement strand
CTGAAATTCCTGAAGAAAAAGGTGAAAAACCTCAGATCATCAAACACTTCAGAAGTTTGGTAAGTCACAGGAGACTATCTTAGATTCATAGATACTATTTAAAAGTTTGTTTGGGAAATATTTTGTAACAAATTCTATTACTTTGTTCCGAAATCGTCATTTTACTGTAAAGTATATTAATTACAATAAACAAATTTTGACGTATATATAAAATTAAATAATTTATAGGCCAAGAAAGAAAACGAAGAAGCCGAATTCGTGGCTGTTCTCAAAACTTCTGATCAATCATGTAGATGTACCTGGTACAAGAATTCAACAGTGATTAGGGACTCCTCAGATATTAGTACTTCCTTTGATGGCACCAATGCTAGGATTTTTATCAGAAAGGTGACATCTAAATATGTCGCAAACTATAGAGTTGTTATTAAAAACGAATTTGGAGAAGATGAATCCAGCGCCGATCTTACAATCGTCGAAGAAAAGGTATGTTATATATGTGTGTTGTCATTTTGCGTCTCTTTCTGTGTTTCGGTTAATCTCCAAAACGGCTCAATCCATTTCGACGAGATAGCAGGCACCGATAGATAGCTGAAGTTACAAGGAGTAACTAACGTTCATTTTATTTTCTCCCACGCAAATGAAATCGCGGGCACAGCTAGTGTGTAATAAAAACAACTAAGAAAACTATATACAGGATGTATACCTTCATACGACAAATAATTTAACCACAAGTCCTTGTCCTTCTTTATTACATGTTGCAATAATTAAAAACTTAACATCAAATATTTTTTTTTGTTTTTCAAACAATCTTAATAATAAATAATGGGGTAAAAAATAGGACGACATTTGTACACATCAGTTCAGTCACCTTTGATAACAGTGCATAATAATAATTTTCACACACAGTGTGATCCTTATGTCCTATGAATAAGGTACAATATCCATTTACTTAATTTGACGAATTTGCAGTTTTATTACGACTTGATTTAGAAATTTTGTGCGATGGACTAATTAAGTATGTAGAAAATTGGAAAAGCTGAAAAAAAATCCTGTGTCTAAAGTATTAAAGATATTTGTTTGAAAATTTGCTTGGTGGCTTGCGAGATGGATACGTTCATGTGGTTAAATTATTTATCTTATGAACAAATACACCTTGTATAAAACTTTGTAGAAGAAAATACATTGTAGAAGAAAATTTTTTAATATAAAATAACTTTACAATAATGATCACTTCATTATACGATTATTATTAAAAAGAAAATAATATTGCAAAGAAAATTGAAGGAAGTATACAAAGTTATACCAAACTATATATGTATAATCTCATTTAAAAGTTGCTTTTGAGAGTAATTATAAGACATTTTTAACTTTTATCATTTTTCCTGTCGAATATAGTAGTTTCATATTTTTTATTATCATTAATATTTATGTTCATGCATCTTTGCTTCGAATTTTCTTATTTTTATTGTTGACTCCTACCCAAAATTTGTTTAGTAAAGTTAGCTTGTTAGCGGTTGTTTATTTTTTCGCCTGTTGTATATTTTTTCATTTCTATGTAATTTGTATTGTCTTTATTTTACTGTTTTATAAAGAATATTTTTATAGTATTATACAATATGGGAAACATATATTATCTTATCTAAAATGACAGAAAAAGAAAAAAGAAGAAGAGGAAGAAGAAAAAACCGTTATCGAATCTGAAGAGGAGATGTCTGTAATAGAAGAAAATCACGTTGAAGAAAAGAAGGCAGAGGCTAAAAAAGTCACAAAGAAGGAGGAAGTCAAGATGGAATCCAAGAGTGAAGAAGTTTCTATGGAAGCTAAGAAAACAGAATCTAAAATGGAATCCAAAAAAGTTGAAACTAAAAAATCAGAAATGGAGGTGGAAGAGACCAAAAAAGTTCTTGAATTGAAAACGGCTAAGACAGAAGAAGAGAAAAAGGCTCTTTTAGAAAAGATCGAAAAGAAGAAGGTAGAAAAAGAGCAAGCTGAGACTAAAATTGAAGGCATTCCAAAACTAAAACCAGTCAAACCTAAAGAAGAGCCGGTGGAAGACAAAAAAGAGACTAAAAAGACCGAAGAGAAGAAAAAAGTTGTTAAAAAGAAGGTTGTTGCAAAGAAGGAGGATGTAAGTAGTTCATTATGGTTATTATTACTGAAATTTGTATAAAGCTTCTAGTGATAATATAGATAAAACTGTGCCATATGTATTGTATTTATTACTTTATGTTGATTATTTGTTTCTATGTATTTAGAAAATCTTATTCGACATTATTGGAAGACAGGTCAGTTTTTGAAGAAAACAATGTTTTGATGTATAGTTTTTGTTTTTGTTAGAATTGTATAACTCATATTTTGTGTGTGTTGTGTTAACATTTGGCTGTGTTAAATTATATTTGAATATAGGAGGAAATCGAGTTCGTCGACGATTACGAGCGTCCGGTATTGGAGAAATACGAAAAAATTACACCGACGCCACTTGATAAAAAACCTAAACAGGATGACACTCCAAAGGTAATTCACATTACATTTCAAGCACTTACTTTACATATTATACACACAAAATTTTATTTAGTCAATTAGGCTCAATATAATTTGATATATGAAAGTGTTATATATTTATGTAGTCCAAACGAGCATCAGTGTCGGAAAGCGTTAAAACCGAAGAAGAGGAAAGCGAGGAAGAACTGTCAATCGCTGCGCCAGCGCCGGAAAAGAAATCTAAGGTCGAAACTAAGGAAAAGGTATCTTCTAATTTGCGCCATAAGTTTTATTTTCTAATAAAAAAAATCATAAACATACGCATATCTTTGGATCTCGTATAGCTAAAAGTGATTAAAAATATAAACTTGAAAGTAGATAACTTACATTTTATTATGTGAAATCGTAAAGTATTATCGGTATCAAATACAATTTTTTAAAACTCTGCTTGGTGGGAGTCAAGTTTATCTTTACGGTATATGAATATTATTAGGAGGAAGAACAACCTCGACGACCAAGCATCAAAAAAGGTGTACCTAAGCCTGAGGAACCTGTTGACGAAATTTCTAAAGTAAAATTAGGAAAGACGCCAGCTAAACCAACGGAAGAACTGCCCGCAGAGACACAAATGGCGCAAACCAAAAAACCTGTTAAAAAGGTAAAAAATTAAATTGTAAGGCAAAACTATAATGCTCATTATTTATTTGTGTTTTATATACGTTGATGAAAATAGTACTTCATAATATACTTAAACCTATGTTTTCTTATAAGCCGGAGAAGCAAGAAGAATTTGTTGACGATTATGAAAGACCGGATTTAGAAAAATACGAGAAAATTTCACCAACAGCTCTTGATAAAACTAAAAAACAAAACGGCGTTAAAGAGGTACTTACCTGTCAAAAAATCAATTTGAATTTCTTAATCGATAGTATATTTTCGTAAATAAGGCTTAAAAGAGTCTTGAAAATATATTTACTTTTTAGGGATCTCCCGAATTTATGGACGATTATGAAAGACCTGAACTTGAAAAATACGAAAAAATCACACCTACACCAAAAGATAAACGTCGGTCTAGTGATATTCAGGTACATTTCCAACATATTACGTATTCAAATTACCGATTTCTTGGATTAAATTATCTATAATAAAATTACATGATGTTCGAAACACATATAAATCCTTATGTTATTCAATAGGATGACGTTGAAATGATGAAAGGTAAAATAAAACCTAAAGATAAAGAAGGGGAACCGGAAAAACCGACACTACGTAAACGTTCTGTAACGAAAGACAAGGTACTCCTTAGTATATAAAAATATTTAATTTATAAAGAATCATGAATTTTATTGATGATAAATAATTTGAATTATTATTTAGGACGAAGAGAAAAAGTTAGAAGGTAAAACAAAGGCTAAGCCAACTAAAAAAGATGAACCAGATGTTAAAAAACGTCCTTCTCTTAAAGAAAAAGAGGTACAAAGGCATTCAGTTACTTACACTCTACTTTTACATAACATATAACACAGAAGCGGTGGTTTAAATTCGTACTTCTTTATTAATAGTTGAACATGTATTGGCGTATGTGTTCGTACTTGATAGTATTATTGTTTCTTTGGTGTCTTACGAATTTGGCAACCGTTATTTCAATATAATACTGTTTGGTAGTATCAGGGTAACACTTTTCAATAAATGCAATTTTTCTACGAATTTCAGCAGCTATCTGATAACCGATTATTGTCGTTTTTACCTATCGCAGCAAAATATTTCACCTAAAGTACGTCTTGATCGTGTGACTGCTTAAAAGCTTCCGCTAATATCTTTGGATACGCTCATATGTATGACTCGCTTTACGCATACGCGCAGAATATTATATGTACATGTACTTTTTCAGCATTGACTTCTATATAAATCATTGGCTGTAATAATTTCTATCGTATGATTACATTTTTGGGATGTCTTCTATAAAAAACATAAGAACATAATTATAATTAAATTTATTAACCGGTTTTTTCAAAATTTTAATGTGGACCATATATTACTGAGCAATTTTACAAAAATATTACTTATCCTGTTAATATTTTGAGTTTAATTTAATGAATGTATTGAGGATAACGTTGTGGTCATATTCAATGTAAGCCTAATAAAAAAAAACTGAAACCGAAGTCAATTAATTTATATGTAACGTAAATTTTTTACATAACAATATTTCTGTAATATATACAAAATTTTCAAGGTCGTCGAAGAAGAATTTATTGATGACTATGAAAGGCCAGTTCTTGAGAAATACGAGAAAATCACACCGACACCAACAGAGAAAAAGAGAAAGGTACACAAAACGTGCACAAACGTACAGTAGATTCGAAACGTTTAGCTAGTACAGTTCTAACATTATTTTAATTGTTTTAACACGCACAACATTATTTATTAGGAGGATCAAAGGCCTGAAGAAGGAGTGCCTTCGGCAACAGCCATTAAGCGTCGTTCCGTCAAAGGCAAAGACAAACCAGAGGTATGAAATATAATACAAAATATTCACTTTAACATTTTTAACACTGTGTTGTTGTTACATACTCAATTTCATTATTTCTATAGCCAATGGAAGTTGATGAAGATGTTACTGTCTCAAAGCCTAAGACCCCAGCTAAGCCTGGGCAAGAACCTGAAGAAGTCTCACTTACACACAAAACACCCGCCGAAATTAGGCCTACGGTTCGTATTGTTTTTAAATCGAAGTTAGGTTAGGTTATGAGTTATACATAAATTATTTTAAAACTTGCTTAACACTAAACAGGAGGATGAAGCTGAAGCGAAACTGAAGGTTAAGAAACCAGAAATTGTCGACGAAAAAACAATTAAGCGACCAACACCCAAAGATAAGGAGACCGAAAAGGTAGTAATAAGGTTCCACCGTACGGCACATTTTTATTGAAAATTGCACTTATTATACGAAGAGATTTTTTCAGTCTTCAATGAATCGAGAAAAATTGAGTTAACGCGCATACATTAAACTTTTGAAAATCATTCACAGATGAACGATACCAACACTAATATTTTACCTCCACAACCTGTTTTAAAGAGAGTACTTGTTCTGACAAAGGTACCTACACTGAAGGTAGACGTACAGTTTGTGCGGTTTGTCAAGACAGATGAGCATACAAAACTTTGCACTAATTTTACAGTTTTCTGCAAAATTAAGCAATTTTTAGAACACTTATACACGTTTGACATTCACAGTTTACATATACATAATACACACTTTTCTCACTATTATTAATATCTTGCAATAATTTCAAGCTCCAGAACAAAATTTCCTTTTTCTTTATTCTCGCATTCAGCATTTGAAGGCTACAGTCAACAAATCAGACGTAGCTTCTGATCCGTTCTAACTTTTCTCTTATACACTATTATGTAAAAATGTGCACTAAACTAATACGTTAATGGGCTAGGGCGAGGATACAGAAGAGTCTGTCAGCTTCAACAAACCTCGAACTAAGACGAGCACTACTGCGCCTGAAGAAGCATCTCTCACGCAAAAAACACCTGCACAGAAAAAACCCACGGTACTTTTCTCTCTTCGTACTTTTAATTATCTCAGCCACATAGTTCTAAATTCAAGTGTTTCAAAATTCAAATTTATCTTTAGTTTAAACACCAAGAGAAATTTAGAATTGACATTAATTAATGCCGTCGTTATTTCTGCACGTTCTCTAGGAGGATACTCAGGAAGCGCGACTTAAGGTTAAAAAACCTGCTGTTGTCAAGAAATACGCTGGGGATGAGGTATATACAACAAATCATTATAAACCAACACGAAAAATAGTATTGCGTAAAATGTAACGATACAGTATAAGTATCCGCTGAGATAATTAAAAACATTAATACTTTCCATTTCTTTCTAAGATGGAGCATGAATAATATCACTGCGTTATATTATTCACAACCACACTAACCTTTTAGTCTCACCTGCACTACTTAAGTTAAACGCTTCTGTAATGTAGTACTGTCCTGTTAAACTTATATTGCTTCTTTAGGAACCCCTGACAGTCCAGGGTGGTAAATTTGAAAAGCCTCAACTAAAGAAAATAGTTAAGAAGACAACTGATAAGCCCAAAAAAGCTACAACTGGTGATAAAGAAAACGAAGATGGGGTAAACACTGTTCTATTGTTCTGAACTTTGTGCTCTATGAATCTTTCTACTCTTATTTCTCTTTCAGTTCTTCTGTTTATCGTGTTCTCATATCTGTCTGTCTCTCTGTCTTCTTTCTATCTTTCGTTCTCTTTCTTTGCACTTAATTTAATTACAAATTTTGCGCTCAAATTAAACGCACATACATGTTGTAACTTTATCTCCACTTTTTATAACCTTAACTGCACATATCCTATTCCAACAATATTCACTACACATTTTGAATCCCCTGGATGAAGAAACTTGGTTGAGTTGGCATCGGTTCGTTGTATATGTCGTATTGGGTCGTTGCAAATCGCATGTTGTTATGTTAATAACTTGTGTCGTAAGCTTTTACAGCGAGTGTAATGAAATTATTGAGGTGAGTATAATGAAAATTATTTAAATTTCTCCTTGTCAATGCTTCATCCATCGGTTTTACGTTATTTTTTATCGAACAAACTGTTTTCGCGCTTTTTAGCACAGATTTTCGAGTTATTTTATGCACTGGTGTATTTTTTCTCGAACCTCACATCAGTCGAAAAGAAATAAATAATGTTAACTTATGAAATGTAATGCAATTTTTGATTTTCTAGTACGAATTGGATTTCGTGGACGACTACGAGAGGCCAGTTCTCGAAAAATATGAAAAGGTTACACCTACTCCTACGACTCGGGAGAAGAAAGAAAAGGAAGTTACAAAGGTATGAATAAAATATTACAATTTATAGGTAAATTTAAAAATTATTTCTCTTACAATTATAATTGATCCTATCTGGTGGTAATAAATGTGTGTCAGAATCTATTTATTTCCTCAGAGTATGATGAACAAGTGATAGGTTTACAAATTGAAATGATCTTGTATATTCGTAATTTTATCGATATATTTATTACGATGCAATTAATAAAATATTAAAATGAAACAGGTGGAAATGGTTGCTGCAAAACAACAGCATCTAGAAGTGAAGGTAGAACTAAAAAATCAGACACCATCATTGGAGTGTTCCCTACCTGTCCAGAATTGATTCACGATGTCAGATATATACAAACCATTGACATTTTTAGAAAATACCTGAAAGATACACTGATTATACATATGTGAAAAAACATACTAAAAAATAATAATAGCCTATACACAATACACAAAAATAATAATAAAAATAGTAATAGCCTAGTGGTTTGAAATTCATCCTCTCACTCCGGGAGACCGGCTTCAAATCCCTAGCGCGCACCTATTAAAAATGTGCGTTTTAAGTTTTAATATCACTTGCAATTATGGTGAAGGAAAACATCGTGAGGAAACCTACACACCTTGAGTCCTCAAAAAAAATGTTCTCTAAGGTGTGTGAAGTCTGCCAGTGCGCACTTGGCCAGCGTGGCAGACTATGGCCTTAGCCCTTTCATTCTGAGTGGAGATCCATGTTCCAACAGGGGAACGATAAAGGGTCGATATCGAAAATAAATACATGAAAATAAATACATATGTGAAATTAAATTGCAATTTATCTCAACACAGTAAACAGATAAATCATTGTCAACTTTATCATATACAGATCCCTCAAAGCTTTCTGCACTAGATACTGTTAAGCCTATCCATTGTACCTTCTTTATTGTATTTAAATACCTTTTTAATAAATCAGTGTTATATCCTGAATGTGTCAATAATTTGTGTGTTCATTGTTTATGGTTGGTGAAATTGATAATATTATATGTATTTATACATGTTGTCCACTGTGTTTATTATTATTAATGTTAGTATTAAAAACATTATGTTTTTTTCTCCATAGACTGAGAGCAGGCGAACGTCTATTCAATCTGCAGTTAGTATTCGGAGTTGGTCGATTCCTGATCAAGTGTTTCAATAGCTTCCAAATTTAAAGCTGCTTTTGTTTAATTATAACTTAGCTTTGTTAAATATGCTTAAATATCCACGGGTATGTATAACTATACATAATAATTTAACGATTCTCTATTTCTGTGGAAAGGTATCCGAAGAAGTCAAGAGTGAGAGCCGTAGAAGCTCAACTGTGGAATCTAAAGGTTTGAAGGTAATAGAAAAATGATAATAATTTTTTTAATAAATTAATTAACAATGAATATTAGTAAATAAAAAATAAATAAATCAGATGACCAGACAGACGCTTAGATACAGTTTGTATACAGCGATATATATATGAAATGAGAACTGATGAAAATTACGGTATGAAGGTAATTTGACTCGTAGATCTATAATTATGTGTTATTTTTTCTTGTTCTTTTATCTACATCTATGTATCTAATATCAATAATTTGTTTTTTGTCAAGATGTACAATCGTACAAACATAAACTTATGCAACTTATTTGAGATTGTATTAAAGTGCGTTACAAGATTAAGTAAGAATTAACGTGTGTATTGATGGGTTTATTTTGTCAAACCAGAATATAACAATGAAACCTCTCGTACTTTGGAATAGAAAGAAGTTTAGTGGAGACGCTTCCGCTAGTAAACTTAAAAATGGTATACTTCTTGCCCGTACATATTCAACCAACACTGCTTCGTCAATAACCCCGATAAAATAAACTTTTACGATTTTTTTTTTCAGATTTTACATACATACAAAACCAATTTTACTTTATGAATCCTTTTCATTCATTATTAATTAATGAGTATTTTTATTCCAAACAGTTGACAAAGGAAACTGCGGAAAGCAGAAAATCATCGATATCTACAGTTGCTGAACAGCAGCAGATAGCAACGTTGAAAAAGACCGCAGTTAAGGTAACGTGAATACTAATAAAATTTGTCATTAAATGATAACAATTTCTGAGAAGCTGAAAAAATTGCCCACGTATTGAGAATATAAATAATATTGAGAAGAAAGTGATAGAGAATAAAAAATAATAATTCTACTGTACTTAAAATCGAACTTTAAATTTTACATTCACGTCACTTTTCTTGTTAAACCTTCAGTTACATTTCCACTGTATATTTAATACTTGTAGTGAATTTTTCTTTGTTACGTAGAACTACTTGAAAAAAGGAATTTCAGCAAAATTTTTTCAGCTTCAGTAAATAAGCGCTACATGCTACCCTCAACGCAAAGTCCTTAAGATCTAGACACATTTTAGTTTTGTTTGAACCCTTGGATTAATAATATGCATAGTAGTTAAACGCTGAATCACAAGTACATTAATAATAGTCAAACATATTTGCAACTCACTAGAACTGGAAAAGCTTTTATATAATTTAATATAAATATTACTAGATTTCTGGTATAAAGGTCGATACATATTATAGAAATCCATATAAATCCAAATTCAAATAAGGTGACTTTACTGTATATTTTTTAAAAATATATACAAAAGTTAATATTTAGCTGTAGGTATTAAGTAATAAATATTGCAGCAATATCACCTTATTTGTATCAGGATCATCACGTTACCTTTTGTAACCCCCTGACGCTTAACTCCCCTTAAACTTATGTTTTTAGACCGCCGTAAAGGAACCAGAAGAAAACATATTAGACCAGGTAAAACTAAAGGTAAGTCGCTTAAAAGCAAACATGCATGAAACGACTATGTTCTATCACGGACCTATATATGTACATGAACACAAATGTCTATTTATTATATGTTCTTTTGTAAATAAATACTCTACCGTCATGGGATAGCTATCTTTTGACGATCGTGTGTCTAGTAAATAACTATTATTTCTATATGTTTTATGTGATTAATTCCACAGTTTATTAGATGCGAACGGACTCAATACAGTAATGCAAAAATCACGCTCACAAAATTTATTCACGTGTGCCTCTAGATTTATTGTTTATTTCTCTGTAAATAGGAAGATACTATTGAGACAGTGGAAGAAAAGGCTAAGCCTGAATCAGTTGATAAGCCCTCAGAAAACACGTATCCGTGGCGACCAACGCAATCAGTCACACAGGTATACTTATACACCCATCCATTTTTACACTACACAATATTCACTTACAAAAGTAATCTATTCTATAAGTAACATTATTCAAAAAATATATAATTCAAATATAGGAAACAATAGAAAAAAATCAACCGAAACGCAGTATGAGCTTAGATCAACCAACAATTAAGGAATCTGAAAAACCTCGACGCCGACGTAGCAAGATAGAGGTAAACTAAAATATTATTTTTATCTTCAAAATTTTCGATATGGTTAAATCATGTTGTAATACTTGTAATATAATAATTAAACTTTAATATATTTTACTATTTAAAATAAAACTAGGAAATCGTGTTTCTTAAATGCACAAAAATTACATATTTCTGGAAA
>DWEJ01002919.1:0-10938 GCA_018245835.1 Mysoria sejanus stolli | reverse complement strand
TCCGAGGAACTGTGCAACATACCGAGGATCAGGAACCGGCAGCCCAGGATGTAGTACGACTTGAGGGGGTACATTTACACTTAGGACCATGCACGAAAATCGTCATATCGCGGCACTTGAAGTAACAAAGTGACTTTTGAAGTAATAAAGTAACAAAGTGAGGCGACGCTCCTTGAAGCTAATTTATGCAGTACGTACATAAAAAGTGGCGAAGACTCTACCGACAGTCGGTACGTTTTATTTCAAATTATTTTAGGCTGTAACTTCATCAGAGAGTCGTATAGAGATGTCTTGATAGAAAATGGTACGGCTAACTAGTGCAAGATATCATCATCCCATTCCCGTCCATTGCTGGGCATAGGCCTCTCCAGTAGCACACCATTGAGCATAATCTTAAGCTCTTTGCATTCAACCACTGCAAAATGCAAGTGCAAGACACGTGGAATAAATATTCATGCATGACAACGCGAGGCCACATACAACTTAAACCGTAAACGAGTACTTTCAAGACGTTGGCATCAATCGTATGGACCGGCCCACGAGAAATCCAAACCTGAATTCAATTGAATACACTGTGGAGTATTGAATACACTGGGGAATACATTGAATACAACATGGTATTACAAACTTTATGACCAGCATGCCCAACTCCCTGGCAGTTGTGAGAAGAGCCCGCGGAGTTAACATAAAATAACCAATTATTTCGCAATCTAAAACATATTGATATTTTGTTTCTCCTTATTTTTTACAAAATTTGATCTGTTTTTATTAACTGGTACTTGCCTGTATATAACTTTATTTACAACATACAGTTTTCTTCATGCCGCTAGCTCTATCATTTTAAGAATTATTTCATTTTTCGTACTGTTCACTAATGTACTTTCTGATTTAGTCTCTTTGTAAAGCGTCTCTCTTTATGTGATATATCACATTATGTGACAGATTAAAACCCATAAGTAGTTTTAAAACATAAGAATATATGTAGGTATAACTGGTATAATTTTAATAACTTTTAACATTAACTACATAACGATTGAAGGTAAGAAATAAATTCATATAAATAAAATATTGTTCAAAAGTATTTTGTAATTACAGACAATTGTGTTTATCAATTGTTCGTAAAAAAAACTACTAAATGGCTAGGAAGAAGGCAATTATCTTAAGGCGCATAAATTTCTAGCGGCAATAACCATAAACTAGGAAAATTGTGTAATTCATGTAACATTACATGGAAAGGCTCCACATACAGTTGCAGTTGCTCACTATTTATTCGTTAATTTAAATTCATGTAAAGTAAGTATCATCATACAGGATGGCATCCTAAAACAATAACCCATTTCAATCTTATATAAAATCAGAATATAATGCAATACGAAAAAATATTCAACTCATACTCACGGTTGAATGCCTCCAAAAGTGTATGAGGGCGTGTATGTCGGTCGCCGGCGCTAGCAAGAGGTAGTCCCGCCATTCGTCGTAGCTGATATTCAAACTGCCGTCCTGGTCCATCCTGGTGGCAAACTTGGCAAATTAGATGAAATAAAACACAAGGCTCAAACTAGGATCTACTTTTTTTTATCAAATAGCTGTTATTTTGGCTATAAAATAAACAAATGAAAGATAAAAAAAACGTGAAAAAAAAATTATATTTATTTCACATATTTACATATTCATGAGCAGCCTGTTTTAGACAGCAAGGTTTTAATAATTTTATGCATTAAAATAATATTATATCTTCCCAATATATGTAAAGATTTCTTGAAACGTTTAATTGATGCTGACGCAACACTTATTGTGCACATTTAAAGGTTACACACAACATATTCAAACACTATTAAACGTATATTAATAATACGTTTCTATCAAAGAGGGTGCTACAGGGGCAGAGTTGCAATTATTTAAAAGTACACGTGAAGTTATTTGAAAATTGTATATTCTAGCATTGTTAATAACATTGTTGATAACGCCGCGGGCTTTTCAACAAAACCTGTTTTATGCTTAATTAATTTGAACAACTACTTTTTTTTAATTTAAATATATTGTACATTAAAATAGGTATGCTTTCTATGCGTTTAAGTATGCGGTATAAATAGTTAAATAGTTAAATATTAAAATATTTCTACAAGATGTGGCCTACTGTGTAGAAAGAAAGTCCTGACCGTTGACAGATCCTGAGACATTGGGAAAGTAACGATTATCAGAAGTCGAAAATTTTGGACATGTGGATAACTTAAGAAAACGCTACGCGATGAAGGCAGTGAGCATCAATGGTAATGTAATGAGTGCGAGCTATTGACCAACGACTTGACCCCCACTCGCCTGTGATCCAAATCAAGACAAATATAAGAGACTTCAGTGTGAGATGGCTTATGTATATTAAATAAAACAAACATTTTCTAAGAACCTACCCATGAGTGAAATTGCATTAGATCTCTATGATGTCAGTGTTATATAAATATTCAATATAGAATTTCGGGACACAAGTTTCGGTGAATTTTCATATATGTATATAAATGGAATAAGACGTCCATATTATATATAAAATATTTTTGGTGTTTTTTTAAATTTGATTTAATTTATTGGGCATTGTTGGTCTAATTTGGTTAATACGCCTAATCGAGGAACATGAGGTGATAGGTTCAATGGACACCACGAACTGAATTTGTATGCTAAGCGAGTGTGCCATACGACTGGGTGTGAAATTATTCACATAAGTATGCAGGTAGAAAGTACCACGTATATTTATTAATTGTCTGCTCAAAATAGTACGAATACTGCATTAAAGATGCATAAGTTTCTTTCGCCGCTTCTTCACCGTAGCGAGGCATTTTTCGAAACGGTGGTAGTTTCATTCTAACGTACAAAAAGTGTTCTAGGGAACCAATTTTCAATAAATGCCATTTGAATTTGAATTTGCCTAGTTTCATATTATATGACTTGTCTCAAAAAGGATATTTAAAGAAAACAAAATCATTTCTCTAACGATGAAGAGCCGTTATTATGGAAACCAAATAAAAGACTAAAGATCGAGTTAAATTTTTAAATACTCCTGTATTTATATAAGCGTAACAAACCAATATACTGGTGCAAAGTAAAATCAAACTTAAGTAAAAATACAGAACGCTGAACTTTTAAATTTAGAATGCCAAGTTTATCTGACGCCTGTAAAAAGTGTATTCCATACGTGCCAGTACTTCGTAAGAATAATTTTGTACTTTAGAACATTTCACAAGATTGAAAACAGGAATCCCTCCAAACTTGCCAAGGAATTAAATATAGATATACTTTATACGAGTACACAGATGCCAATTTAAAAAAAAAACAAATTTGATTAGTAATGTAAAATGATAACGGAAGTTGTTGTCATCGAAAACAGTCAATATATACAAGCTCTTCTAATCTTGTATGAGGTGGAAAGTAAGGAAACAAAGTAGATAAATATGTAGCACGTAAATTATATATTGTCACATGCCTTAAGTAACCTTTTATCAATTGTTGCGAGAGTTGGGTGAGCAACTAACTGATCAGTGACACGGAGGCAAGAGGCACGTGGCGTATGAACTACAAAATTATTGAACTAACTTTACGAACGTCAAATGTGTTCTAAATTCACTGAAAGCATGAAACATTAGAAACTGAACGATGACACATTAGGAGTAATTGGACCGCGACGCTGTAGGTTCCAACATAAAACCGCAGTGTATTCGTTTCATATTTGACAACCCTAACGACATTTTGATTTATTGTAATACAAAAACATCCAAGGGAACAATTGCAATCGTATAGTTTCAATACTGTTGTATTGTATGTTGTATATAATAAAGCAGTAGGTAAATTTACGAGTTCTCTTTCGTCGATAAACGACTATGTACTGACAATTTCCGCGCAATCTTGTTAAAGTGTTACGCAAATGAGCCGGAATCGGCATTGAATAACAGTGACAAGTTAAAATGGCAATAATTATTTATAATATTAGCAATAATTATTTATACCATATAATACACGCGAAGAGGGATTTAGATGACATGAATACACAAACCGGAAGTGTGATTCAAAACACGGGGTTACAAGGAAGCTCTTCCCGTAGAGCAATTTAGCCATGTAACATTTATTAGTGAATGCATTGACTACAACTCTTTTTTTTTTAATTTTGGAACACAAACAACAGGATAAAGACATTCATGTACATTTTCATAGCGAAGCCAGCGTCTACGTGATTCTCTCATTCTCGACTTACCACCAGAATATTGGCCAACTCGCTTTTCTGAAACATTTTAGTATTCTCATTTAGAAAAGGTTATATTCAACGTATGAGAGACATTCGATATGATATGTCGTAAACCAAGTGTTCGCTAATATTAGTAATGGCACAAAATAAAATATTTATGGAGAATTGCAACAAAACAAAAATATATCGCTTACGAATAAAAAAACACATTTCCGGGATTCGATTGCGAAATGTAATAACATAGTAACCACTCCGACTCGTAAACAAATTGAATTAGATAACTGATTGGCATTGAATGATTTAAATTTCACGTTCAAGTCCATTGTATTACATGCGGTCGCTTGCAATATAATTTATATTACGTATACGGCATTTGTAACGAACGTATCGGAGCCATGGTCAACTCAACTACATTTTTGCTCAGTTGAAAAGAATTTTCAAAATTTTCTCATGATTCTCAATGACTTGTTCCAATAGTTATAGAAACACAAAATACTATGATTTCGCAAATATCAAATAAAAAATACAAAATTTTAAAAAGAACAAAAAAATATATGGCGCCATACAAGAGTAATATTCAAAAATAAGAACATAAAAAACAATCGCACAAAATTATTTTCAAATGTGAAAATTATGGCAATTACTCAAATTACCTTTTTAACAAATTCGTGGCCTCGTTACGTCCGATCGCTATGCCCAAATCAGCAAACGCAGTAATAAGTTCTTCGAGGTCAACTTTACCTGAAATAATTTCAAACAATATTGTTTAATGTCAGTGACATTTCAAAAAAAATATTAAAGAAATTCAACCTTGGAAAAATTCAGGAATTTTAAAAACTTTCTAAACATTGTGAACTCTACAAGCGAAACCTTAATAGGAACGTATGTTACCTTGCATATATGTATTTATCTATTATTACGTATTTATTGTCCTCTGTCTAGGTTTAGCCTTAAGTAAAGCTTAGAACATGAACATGATTACATAATTTTCACAGCGCACTTCCGATCATAGAATAAGCCACTACAAAACGTATTAAGTGTCAGAAGGTTGGCCTTCGTGGACATGTAGTGCGCTGCCCAGGCAATTCATTCGTTCAACAATAAATTAAAAAGCCTACACGTCAACAATTATGATCTAATCGTCATTGAATCAGCGTCAGTTAACTATGTGCGACATACGTTTAGAATATAAGTTCTTAATCATTAAGAAATGCTTAATGATAATGTCAAATATTAATCTCAGAGTATTCTGTATACTGTAAGTGTTGGTTTGGAAAACATCTAGTACAATGTATTTGGGGCAATTCCATTTTGATGAATAAGTGTAGACGTTATGGGAAACTAAAGTGAATTATGCATGTTAAATGGATTACAAATCTTACATAATAAGTATTGATGCAAAAATACAATACATACCATCTTGGTTCTTATCAATGTGAGAGAACTGCAACTTAAGATTCTTCTCATGCTCTCGGACGTAATGAATGAACTCGGACAACGTGACATCACCCGCATTTTTGCCGCCGGATTTTGCCAAAAATTTCTAGAAACAATGTTTTCATCATTAATAACTTTTAAAAAATCATTGATTGTCATATTTTATAATCTCGTATTTCTACTTTGGGCAATGAAATGGGCTATAAAAATAAACAAATCCTTAGTATACAGCATATATAACTACCAGTTTACAAACAAGTTATAAGCTGTGGCTTGAGAAACGCGAAACAATTTAATCAAGAAGACCTTGAATACACATTTTTTGCATGCACCTGTGAACTGACTACGGACTTATGTTGATTGCACTTATGTACCTAACTATATATTTTTCCGTTAATGATCAGCATATTTTATACATTATATTATCTATTTCATTGTATGTATAATTATATGCTAAGTTGAAATTTTATTTTCGAAGTTATTAAACAGGGATCTATGCCTATTAAATAGGGATCATGTTTGTCAGCATAATTTGTATTTTATATTATAAGACCTTTTATATGATTTCAATTATTAAACTGTGGTTTAATAGAAGGCATATTAATGATTTAAAACATTTTGAAATATTATTATATTATAATACAAAAATAATTACATATTATAAAATAAATAGCTACTATAATTGCTATTGCTTTCTTCCCAAATTGTTGGCAATAACTTTATTTTCATAATAACTCCCAAAAGAATAACTGTATAAGAAACTATATTGTCATTAAATTAACATTTCAAGGTATTTTGCCATATATCTTTTTAATGTATGGAAATACAAAAATATAAGCATGTAGGAGTAATATTTGGTAAAATATCGCAATATGTAACTTTGATAGTCACAATAATAATATATTATAGCAGATTATTGAAACAAAACAGAAAAATAGGAAGTATTGTAAAAATCGCTGCATGATATTTTTTGTAAAACTTAATTGTATTATAATTGCAATTATGTATTTGATTTATTTATCAATTCAATGAGTACTGATTTAATATTAAAAGAGACTGGGCACATTGGTATGGGAAGTGGTCCGCGAACCAATAGTGAAACTATTGTGTTATTTATGTAAGGGTACCTCAACTACCCACCCATCCAAAGGGGCATCCAAATCTGACCTGATCTGACCTGAATCTGAAGAATTAATAAACATATGCATGTATTAACTATATTTTTTGATTGAGAACCTAAGTAGGCTATTTCTGAATATAATAAGACTTCAGCAATGTGTTATTCTAGTAGATACAGTCACTTAATACATAATTGAGTCTAAAAATTTAGCTGGACGTAATATACGTTCTTTAAACCTAGCCCAAGACAGATACCATATTATTGTCATAATATGACTGCAGCATCTGAGAGTACACATGCCAGATTTACATGTTCAATAATAATGTGTAAGTGCATCCAGCCCACACCCGTTTTCATCTACCAAAACGTAGCAATTATAAGATCGCGCGCGCGCATGTCTCGCGAAATCTTGCCTCTTAGAACCTTTTTTAAATTATTGTCGCTTTTTTATTATTGTAAACATCTGTGTCACTATCGTTACAAACAAGTCAGATAAAAAAAGGTTAACTAAATGTTTCTCGAACAAAAACAATAGCAAGTGATTTGCATTATTAAAATTTTTTTTTCTCGAAACTGCACAATCAGATTTTGATGCCTCTTCGTACGTGGGTGTAGTTGAGGTATCCCTACAGAAATACCACAACAGTATCGCTATTGGTTTACGGACCACTTGGCCAGTGTCCTTTAGCTTAAAAATGCCCAGGAATGATAAATTGTAATAACATTTAATCACATTTATAGACACAAAAGCATGTGATTCAAATCAATGTTTGTATTGAGGTGATAAGTTACATTGAAACTTATGCACATAATCTTTAAATCATATAATCATTTCATTAGATTAAAGAGTTATACATGACATAATCCACTGATAGAATGTCCTGAGCGAAGAAATTAACAGATGTATGCAGTAACACTTGTTCGGGAAGTGTCAATTAAGAAAGAAATATAAACTTAAGTTTAAAACTGAAGTTCCATAATCTTATAGTCTAGTGTACTTTAGAGAGAAATACTCAGTTTTAACAATCTATCTGTAGGTACATAGGGCAATGGGAAAAAAAATACCAGTTCTTTAAAAATTAAGACAAGTATAAAAAGGTTATATTAATTTTACATAAAAATAAAATACATATTGAACAAAATGAAAAATATAAGATATGAATTGTATTAACATTTTTTTTCACATAACAAAAAGGAGAGTAATGATAGCGATATACTGAATAATTTAAAAAGGCAACTTAAATCTTGACAGCAGATATACAATATAAATCAAATTTATCATGTTACATATATATTTTGGGCTTCAGATATCAATATCAAACAGATAGCTTGTGTTTAAACCTCTGCATTTTTAAAATAAGGCTATCTTACATAAGAAAAGTTTAACATTAATATACAATAATGTATATAAGTATTAAAAAAACGTCTATTCAATTTCTAAATAGTAATTAAATAACACATTTCATAAAATAAAATCGCATAAAATGCGATTTCGATTTTTTTCTTAGCGTTATTTTAATTAAGCGGAACAAATCACTAAATAAAACATGATTAAAATTTACTTTCGAATCTTTATTCTATTGCATTCAAATTAAGGAAGTTTTTGAATGAAACTTTTTGAAAATTTACATTTTTATAAAATCAAATAAAAAGTTAATGATTCATGCAAGTGACGGCGACGTGCCAATGATTGGAAGGTGAAAATACCGTTACAGTGGTTTTATTGCATTGCTAGGAAATGTTTTGCATTCTAACCTCTGCATAGCTGCGATTGATGTGGGGGGCCAGCTCCTTGAGCGCAACAGACAGGTCGTGGATGTCAATCTTTCCATTTCCATCGTTGTCTAATTTAGAAAAAAGTTTCTCTAATCTTTCTTCGTCTTCTTTTGGCAATTCCTCTAATTCCAAAGGTGGATGACACTGCACCATGGTTTCTTTCGTCAGTGAAAATACGAGTTGTTAAACAACGTGATGATAATTCTTTATAAGACCTTGTGTAGGCATACATAACTTAATATTAACTATAATATGTGACAAAAACCATTTTTTTGAATTCGCTACTCGTTTTCCATTCAAAAGTAATTTTGACAGCTACTTGCTCGCTAGCGCACTACTACTGTTTCTTTGGTTGTGTGGAAGGGAGACCGTGCGAACACACACAAACGAGTTTCATTTACATAATAGTATACGGCAGTGCGCTGTATTTTCTAGGCCAACAGGCACTTGACGCCATCTAGGTTCACTTTGAAGAACTATAATAATTTATTTCATTGATTTTTATTCATTCATTAATTCAGTATGTTAACGGTCATAAATGTAAAACCACTGATTTCTACTTTATAGACATAATACTAATACTAAACAATTGTGATACTTAGTAAAAAGTGTATTATCAAGATATGAATTTTATCTAAAAATTAATCATACAATGAACAAAAATATTTGTATTTATAAATATATCTTTTCCTTACTTTTAAAATATTTTTGTTAAATATGTTATTATCGTTGTTAAAATGTGCATTCTACATAACCAGGAACGTTTAATATGTCAGTTGTCATAAAATTTGTGTTGCCATGTTATTCGACCTTACTTAGAAAAAATCATAAAAGTATTAGTAGTAGTACTTAATATTACGATGGCCATTATACTCATATAAATGTGTGTAGTGAACACCAAAAGTGATCTTAATACATAATTATAAACTTCACCTTTTCTTTACCTCAAATACATTTATAATACTAATGCATATTTTATTATCAATGTACTTAATATTTAGAGTGTAAGAAGTATGTAGGGGAAGGTTGCTATGATTGGACCACTTTACTTAGTGCCTTTATATCTCTAAAATAATAATTTGAGCAGGGGACATAAGCGACGCGACGCAATATTTTTAATCTACCTTCGTATTTCTAGACTAAATCGTTTTAGAAATATTACAGTGGGCCAATGGAAACGCTGGTCCAATGATCGCAACCTTCCCCTAATTAATATTTAATTAAATTGAATATATAACAATAGTGATTATTGTTTAATAAACAATCATTGAACTATGTTCTTCGTTTATGAGAGAAAATATGTTAGAATTTCTTTTACGGTTCTGCTATACCAAGTCTTAATATTGTTTTATAAGGTTCTGAAACAAAATAACGCTAGTCTCGTTAAAAATGACTAAAATAAAAGTGGATTTGTACTAAGTATGATGACCAATATTACCTATAACTTGATAAAAAATCATACGAGCTTTGATAACGCCACATTTGAAACAGGGCCTTAGTGCAGGTTTCCTATTGCGTTGCGCTAATATTTAGGTCGCCGAAGGTAAACCTATATAATATTTAATAGACCAAGTGAGCTCTATCGATTGCCCTCCCATCTGGGCCTACTAAATACTTTATGTGCTGGTATCTCCTTTAACTAAGTATCTAAGAAATAAGTTTGTTTAAGCGCGTCAACGAAAATATATGATTATACCTATAAGGCGTCTGATATAGCATCACAGTTTCAGAATATCACATTCACCAATAGATAGTAAGCATGGAATTTCTGAAGTTGATTGCGATCTACATTTACTTTCTAAATTTAATAACTACATTTAATAACTTAATTCGTGAAAGCTGGAATCCAATAGGCTCTATTTTACACAAAACCAACACTTTATGATTATAAAACATAAATATAGTGTTCAAACCAACGGGTGGAGGACCCAAAATATCAACTATGTCGCATGCAGGCTTAGTATGGAATATGGGGTGAGCCTGATTTATTACCATACTCCGGGCACAAATCAAAAATCCAAAAGAATCCAACCCTATCTAGGATTTGAACCCAGGACCTCTTAAACGGCAGTCACACTTCAATCACTCGACCGACTAGACAGTCAATAATCGATATTGCAAATACCCTGGTTAAAAGACTAGATGCCTCGTTGGTCGTGTGGTTGCAAGTGCGACTGCAGATCGGGAGGTCCTGGGTTTGATTTCCGGGTCGAACACTACAAAAGAATTTTTCTAATTTAGAAATATTCTGATTTAGAAAATTACTAGAAAATTTTCTAGAAAAAAAATTCTAGAAAATATAAAATTAAATTCTAGTAGTGGTTCGGAGTCTGGATATGTGCCCGATAGATGGCGATAGGCTCACCACCTATTCCAT
>DWEJ01002918.1:0-10938 GCA_018245835.1 Mysoria sejanus stolli | reverse complement strand
GTTACAAGTGCGACTGCCGATCGGGATTCTATTCTATAGTAGGACGTAAACGTAACCGGTGAAACGTGGGAGCGTTCCGCGTCCCCCTGCCTACCTCTTCGAGAATTACAGGCGTGAAGTTATGTTTTTAAATATTAACACATGTCTGCGTTACAACCTTGCTGATTTATTTCTCTGATGACATGTTTGTTAAAATAATTTAAGAGATATTTACATTGTCTTATTAATTTTAATAATTACAACTATTTAAAAAAATAAAATCTGAAGGTTTGGTATTTTTTTAAAGAATTAGTTCAATAATCTCCCATTTTAAAAACGTTATTGTGTTTCTCCCATTTTAAAACCTGTGTTAGGATCTTTAGCATATAACAACTTTTTTAAATATACATAATATGTAGAGTATTCTATAAATGCTGTAAGTGATTAAATATTTTTTATATTTATATCACGGTGTAACAGTAGCAAACGACGTGTACAAAATACATATTAGAGATAAGTGGACTGTGTAATTTATATAATAACTGGGGAATTCTAAAGTGAACAGTATACTATTCGCAGTGAAAGGAAATGTCGCAACGACGGTTCATACTGATCCAGCAATAGGTGGTGTCGGGGAAGAAATGTTCGTAATTCTCACATATCTGTGCGGGCTAATGGCGAGCGGAGCGCAACCACACACGGCGACGTTTCGGAGAGACTAATTTATACTTAATTGTCATTACGACAATTACAAACAATTAATCCGAAGCACTTTTCTCAAAGCAGTTGGGAACATCTTTTTTTGTATTTCTTTTTTTCTTGTGTGAAATGACCGCAATTTCAAAATAAACGGCACATTTTTTGACGGCTGTTTTTCCGCGTATGCCACCTAGTCGTGACTTAGTTTAAAGAAATACTTATTAAAATAATGATTTGGAAAACGCAATTTGTATGCAATTTTCATTGTATATGTAGATATTAACGCTATAATTTGTACGCTTTCTTTGAGACTTTTCGATTCTTGTTTGACATATTCGTTGCACAAAAGAGTATTTTAAATAGGGCACTCAGAGTAATTTGTTTTTATTATTTCTTTAGCAAATTGTCATTAAGTGACATTTGTATTTTTGTTCTAAATTTTCTACGATGCCATTTGCGGGTTCCCAAGATCCCAGCTCATTTTGTTAGCATTATAAAATCGAAACAGTTTGTACATTAATAATTAAACCCACTTATAGAAAAATTATGGTAAGGAGAAGATATTAGTGACAATGAATTACAGTGGTCCGAGGCGGCTGAGCAGTTAAGCTGTTCTAACCAAAACACAAGGAGGGCTGCGTAAAGCAGATCGTCAATTTCTACCAGTTACAGAAACACTAAGAAGATAGATTCAATATTAGATCAAAAGTTTCTCATCGCTGGACTTCATTGTGTTTGTAATATCTCCTTAATCGCTTAACGTCATTTAGAAATAATACCGGCATTCAGTCCCTCGGTACATAAATAGCACGATCAGTGGGTCATTACGCGGCGTCCAGTAGAGTCTGTTACCCACGGTTGGGTGGATTGAGGTGCATTATTTGAATAGTTAATAATTTTTATTATTATTTCACTATTACGCCCAGTTCCTTATGGGATTGGCAACGAATGCTGAATATTACTTTCCTTATCTTTTTCGGCCTTCTTAATCTTTACGGACCTGACGTCATTCTTCTACGTTTATTATTGTAAATACTGAATTAAATAAAAAAATGTAACTAAAAAAACGTAACTTCACGCCTGTAATCCCCGAAGAGGTAGGCAGAGGAATGCATAATATTCTCACGTTTCACCGGTTACGTTTACGTCCTACTGTGGAATAAGTGCTGAGCCTATTGCCATGCATTGGGCACATATCCAGACTCGGAACCACTACCAGAAAATATAAATTAGAAAATTTGTAATGTTCGACCCGGGAATCGAACCCGGGACTTCTCGATCGGCAGTCGCACTAGCGTCCAACACGACCAACAAGGCATTTATTTTCAAAATTTCAACTATTTGTTCTATGTATTACAGCGCCGCGTGTCACACGGCAACATTGTTACAAGCTCGACCGGGTCTGTTATGCAACGCGACGTCTTATAAAGACAAAGCACCGGGCATTTTTTCACCCATTTCTATTGTTTCGCAGTGAAAGTTAGATCGATTGTATGCAGATGTATTTGTTTATAATAAGCACTATTTGCATAAATGATCGCAGTTCAATGACAAATTAAAATTAAAACGCGTAGTTTGTATTGTTATATTATACGTAATATGAATGTAGGCTTCCCTTACCCAGTTCAAGGACGTGCAGATATAATGTCATTGCGTTGAGTTTTTACGTTATGTTAGATCATGTTTATAAAATGAATTAACGTAACCCACGTAACCCACAAATAACATTTGTGGGTTACGTCTCAATATTTAGATGTGATCTGGTTCTAGAGAGAGGACGGTCAATGAACGTCAAATGTCAAAGACAAGTATTGAGTTTGGTTGTCGCAGTGTGTCATTAGAGTGGTAGCAATGAAGCACGCAAGCAATACAGGACTGACGAAAGTGTGGCACACGGGTGGGCTATATCCAGCGGTAGGGAGACACAGGTTGAACAGACAAACAGATTAATGATATTTCCTTTTTAATTTATTATCTCCAGTTGTGTATCCTCTCGTAGTTCATAACAAAGATTTTTAACTATTCTTGAATAAGCGCTAATCGTTAAACATTACTTAACCAGGATCCGTTGTATTGAAGGTTGGAAATCTCGCCGCATTATTTGTCGTCTATAATGCGCGTAGGGTTGTCAATAATATTTTTTTTCGATAAAAATATTGATAACTGCCTCGTTGGTCTTGATTGTTGGTGTTGATTGTTGAGGTCCCGGGTTCAATTCCCGGGTAGGGCACTACTACATTTTTCTAATTTAGATATTCTAGTAGTAGTTCGGAGTCTGGATATGTGCTCGGTGTATGGCAAGAGGCTCACCACCTATTCATAGTGGGACGTAAGCGTCACTGGTGAAACATGCAAGTGTTTCTAAGCATTCCTCTGTCTACCTTTTCGGGGATTACAGGCGTGAAGTTAGTTTTTTTTACATATTTAAGTGCGTCCCTAATGACGTTTTAATACGTTATTAAACAATTGTTAGGTAACATTTTAACATAAATAATATCAACGTTATATTGTTATATTTTTGTGAGTGATTGTTATATTTTTGTGAGTGATGTATTTATTTATTTACTATTTATTTATTCTCTTTATTTGTACACCAATAGGAAATTATAAATGGACATATAATAATGAAATATAAAGTGTGTAAATAAATAAATGATAACTTTACATTTAAATTTAATTTAATTCCTGTGAGGGAACCGGCGTGAAGATATGTATGTATGTTTATTATTTAAAAATAAATTTTTAAAAACAAGCTTATGTTCTATTATGAATTAAAAAATACTTATTTTGCCATATTGGATTTGCCATATCGTCACTATGTTAATTATGAATTATCTTTCAAAAGAAACGCATTCAATATTTCAGCCCAATTGGTTGGTTGACGTAATCGAGTTGCAAGTTTTGACTCGCGCGTACTAATGAAAAAACAAGGCAGTTTAAATAAAATTTTAATGTCGGGGCGATTTTAAAAAGAAGTATAAAGATTATCATTATATAATATAATAATAAAATATAACACATGACAGGCTAGAAAAAAAAGGTTAATTAAATTTGAATGGTTATCTTAATTACTTTCTTGTAATTGGATAATAGCCGTTCATTTACTTTGTTAAAATATGTAATACCTATAATATGTTTGATAAGTTTCTTGTCCAAATTATTGGAACAAAGAAGTTTTTTAATGATTACCCGGCATAACTGTTTATTGATACTAAACATATAAATAATCATATGACGTAATAATTTCATAAGGTCACAGTGAAAAAAACGAGGAGAAAGTTTTTCTAAGCTTAGCTTTTTTTTAATATGATTCGTAGCGTTTGACAGCAATCTCACCCGTTGTGGGCGCAGATGTGTTGTGTGCGCACTATGGAATAGGCGGTCACCCTATTGCCATTCTTGATTAACTTTGTTTTAGTATTTAACACATTGTAAACTGCTTTTTAATATTATCTATATTCGTAACTTCAGGCCTGTATTCCCCAAAGACACAGGCAGAAGTATGCAGATCTATTTTCAGCGTAAAAAAAGACATTTTATTTCTTAATATTAGATCGTCACTGAAAAGCTGTTTAATTTTTAATTATTCTATTTAAAAATGCTTTTGTCGTATAAGACTATTCTCAGTATATTTTTACTACTACGAAATACAGTAAGACAATTAATCCCAAACGTTTGCTTGGTTTTGGGTTCATCTTTTTTATGACTTCATTTGCATATTGCTTAAAACGATTGTCTTAAAAATTATACATTCAAATATTCTCTTAATCTGCTATTTCCGTCTTTTAATTACCAACCGACCACTAAGTTAAACATACATGTATTTTTTTAAATCTAATCCGTTATGCCACATTAAGGAATACGACGTTATAATGTGCGTAACTAATTCCAATAGAGCGTGTGAGCGTGCGAAACATCAAAAATTCAAATTTGGAATTTTTTTTTCAATGCATTCAGCCAGTAAAAAACGAAGGATGCCATTAGAATATGTTATTTTTAAAGTTTTGTATGCCAGCCCTAGAACAAGTTCGAACACGTCGTACATAACGCGTTTGTTTAGGGTTTGTGTTAATTATGAATAAGCAAGCAGCCGCCTCGTTAGCCCTGCGAGGCGATGGATTGAAGGAATTCGACAACACTAGCAACGCAAATGAGCTGTCGATATTTATGGGCCGCTGTTGGAGATCCGCAATTTCTTGGAACATATTTAAATTTTTACATTTTATTTTTATTATTTATGTTATAAATTATATTGTAGTTTAACGACAGAATACTTTCTACAGACGACCGACTGCTTTAGTACCGTAATTCTTGTTTATACCACATAAAAAAGTAGCTTGCATTGTACTAGGTAGGAATTCAAAACAAGAATCGTTAAAGCTGAAGTGTTTATCGGTAGCGTTAAACGTTTGATTGTAGTACCTTCTTATTGTTTGTGATTGAATAGCTATGTCCGCCAAACCAATTTAATTTCACGTGCAAGACATACTTATTCGCTCACCTATGCGTTTACCGTTCTACAATTAGACACGGATCGTAATGAGAAAAGCTAAGGTCATCTACACTAGTCAGATGCAGGTGTAAACTGAACATATCTAAGAGAAGATTAAGTTAGGTGATAAAGTTAGGTGTGTAGTCTTCATGTTTTCCTCATTCTTAAAATCAAACTAATATCAAAGCAATTTATGTAAGTAATAATCACAAAGTGCACAACTTTGTGGACGCTTTGTTTTATGGCGAAACACGTGTTTGTAGTGGAAAGCATGACGGTATATTCTACATTATGATACACATCATCAGGCCTCGTATTCGCACAGCACTAAAAAATATGAGATACATTGTAAACCTAAAAAAAAGATGAAAAATATTAATAATCCAAAAATTCGAAACCTTAGTTCGAAACAAATCGATCGCGCTTCACAGTAATATTTACGCAATCAATCCGTTGTTGGCAGTTGTAAATTAAATGTAGGTAGGAAATTATTTGGTGTTTAAATACGTCGTAAAAATAACGGTTCATCTAGCGAAGAAATATACTTTATTTGCGAAAGCAATATCATTGTTTGAATTTCGTGAATGCAAGTTTTTTATTCAAATAAATCCTATAGCGTCTTAATTTGTAGATGTGTATTGAATTTTAAATATAGTGAATGTTGTTGACGTAATTTCTCTTAATAATACAGTAAACGTATATATGGCCAACATTAGGAACTTCCTGGAGATAATTTATTTCATTCTGTGTATAATTAAATATATTAAATATGAAAAATACACTTATAAGCGATCCAATGGAATTGATAAGAAATTAATTGGTATAAATATATCTTATACGTGGGTAGAGTGACGAGCAAGAATTTATAAGTTCTCAATATCTGAATATAATTACTATAATTTCAAGATACACAACATTAAAAAACTATCGCTTAATCTCTCTATAAACACATACACATTTCATATACAGCTAAAAGTACATTCATAGAGTAAACACCTTATAAATATCAATGTATTCATAGCAATATCTCAAGAACCTTATTTACAAATAGCGCTGAGTTATTTCTATTGGGTTCACTTATAGCGAAACAGATAACCTTATAAGTTAAGTCGCCAGGGAAATAGATGACAACGTGTGTTGGCTGGACGGTCTTAACGTGAACTTAACTCTTCTATATATACAAAATTGAGTTTCTCGTTTTATTAACAAGTCGTTTTTTTTGGTATTAGGCTTTTCTATTCCTTGCAACTTTTTTGTGGTTGTTGCAACTGTTTTGTGGTTGTTGCAACTGTTTTGTGGTTGGTGCAACTGTTTTGTGGTTGTTGCAACTGTTTTGTGGTTGTTGCAACTGTTTTGTGGTTGTTGCAACTGTTTTGTGGTTGTTGCAACTGTCTTGTGGTTGTTGCAACGGTATTGTCTTATTGTAGCTGTTGAATAAGTTGTAAAGCATGAAGTACTTAGCTGGTGGCATTATTATTATTATAATATCGTCACGCCTGGTCCGTTATAGGGTAGACACATACGGCCAAGTGATAAATGTTTCTATTACTATCATCGAAAGCCTCCAAAGCTTACATCCGTGTATGAATAGTGATGACATTTGTCTTCATTCATTCATTTATGGACTCCAGTACTAATACTTAGGACATTATTATGTCACTGACCAAACCAACTCTACAAGTTAATGTGCACCCATACTAAATACAGTATCTCTATAAGAGAGACCTTAAAACGCCTTAATCGAGCTGCTCTTTGCCACCATAAACCAGGCCCAAGTAGGCGATGCAATTCACGCGTATAGCAAATGAGAATGTCTGTTTCTAGTTTCACCACCAGTACGTCTTGTAGTGAGGCGAGATGAGCCGAACAAAGGCTCTCTATAACATTAACTAAAATGAAATTTATATTCATATATCTAAAGTTAAGATTTTTATGTGCTTAAATTAATATATTTATTAAGAGAATTAAAGAACATTTACGAGATGAATAACTAGCTTGTGGTGGCTGAAAAATTTTGTTTTTTTTATAATATGGAAGTAGCAGACGAGCATGCAGTCCACCTGATGGTAAGTGGCTACTGCCGCCCATAAACATTTGTAATCAATCCCAGATAAGATTAGACTCCTATCTCAGGTTGACCGCAGATGCGCCTTTACCCCTGAGGACTAAGCTAGAATGCCTCGAAAAAGTATGTCTCCCTTACCCTCCCTTACCCCCTATGAACACCTTTCAAACCAGAACACAGCGCGCTTAACACTGCTGTTATCAGGCAGAAATAGGTGTGATAATTATATATGACAGTGGTAATAAGCACTGGTTAAATTTAAGTGTTATGATAATAACCTCATTGAAAATATTTAAGGGTAACTCAATCAACACCGTTAAATGTACATTGTTGTTGCGTATATTAATATCAACGTTCAGTTAATATTGCATGTTGCTGTGAATCTGTATTGTGTACAAACATGAATTAGTCTTTCTTCTATATTTGAAAAATTTGAGTGAGAAAAAAGTGCATTAATTTCTTTATTACTATAAATAGTAACAATATTGGGTATGTTATTGCAATTAATATGGTAATTAATAAAATTTTTAATCATTAACTTAATTTAATATATTGATTACATTCTCTTGCGGTGTCTGTGCATTACTCGCACATAACGGCGACTTGGCACCTAATTAATCATGGCTTTAGACATTTCGTGTCAAAGTTCGCGATATTTTTAGAGGCTTGGGAACTGGTATCTTTGTGCAATCACCTGGGTTTTGAAAATGCTTGTAAAATTTTATATTCGTTTTAATTAGTAACTGACTTTCGTGACTACGTTTTATAACAATTTCAAATTATTTGTTTGAATTTTAAGAGTGGTAGAGCATCTCTATTGTTTAAAATTAATTCTGTGAGTATGCGCTATAAGTTTGTAAAGGAAAGTTCAGGAAAGGTTCCCTATTAAAGGGGCAGCCTATCATAAGCTATACTTATTGAAATTATAATAAAATATTGTAACCACCATAAGTTTTTATCACTGGAACAAATAACGAACTACATAGCCGGTAACCAAAATACATAGTTTAGAAATATATTATCGCATTGAAATAGATATGTTCTCATTTTGCATTATTTTTAAGGAAACAGAAAGAAAAACTAGGGTTCAAATTCGTGCTCTACATATTGCAACTTTCTTTCGTTATGAGTTCAAACATATGTAGTTCATACATATGTATGTATAAATATATACGAAACATATGTACATATCTCTTTGTATCATATGTTTTACAGAAAATAATTACCCTTGAATAAAAAAATATTCTCAAATATCACAAATCGTTGGAAATATTTATTCGAATATAATGTATGAAAAAAGTGTCCTGCATCAACTCTAATAATTATTTTATATACCCGTAACAAGAATTGTAAAGTAAATTAACATAACACTGACACAATTAACGAATCAACGTAACACTCAAATTCCCATAACAATTTCACATTATGACGCTTTGACGGAGGACAGAAAGTTGACCTTACAATTTACTGTAGCCGTTACCTATCGAGCAACGTGTCGACAATGATCTAAGAAATTGTTGCCGTTTCAATATATTTTTTAAAATATCTTTACAAAAGCTTTTATTGTTTTTTGCCTCGTTGGTGGAGTAGTAGCGAACGCGACTGCCGATCGAGAGGTTCTGGGTTCAATTCCCGTGTTGGGTAATGTTCTAGTAGTAGCGCGGAGACTGGATTTGTGACCAGTGTATTGTATTAAGCTCCATGATGGGACGTAAACGTAAGTGTAGTATATTCCGTACATAAGTGTACTATACTCATCTGTCTACCTCTTCATAAATTACAGGCGTGATGTTACCTTACGTTACGGTTGCTTATTAATAATAGTTCTAAAGTACCGCTAACGTCATTACTTACTTTATTTTATAGACATTTTATGTATTCATTTATTTTTATTTCACCTTTGCTAGACAGAACAATCAATGAAATGATGAAAATGCAATTTATTGTGAAATTACAGGCGGCAACATTCAAATAATTACTATTGTTCGCATTTCACTGCGCGAAACAATGGATCTCGTGTTGTGAGCGCGCTATTTTGATTGGATAAGGCATCAGGGCGGTAACTAGACAATGTCTAGAAGAAAAAGTCTAAATATAATTCTAAAATATTTTACGTACACCATAAAGCAACGTGATATAGGCTCTACGTATATCTGATCTCTATGCCTGCGAATAGTGTGGAATAGTAGTAAAAATATTCCTTTTCAAGAGTTTGACAAGCTTAATGCTTACTCTACTATGAATTTTACTACACTTTTTAATATTACATAACTCCACGTTTAATACTTTGGTAACAATGTATTAAAAATAATTTCAAGGACATAACAATGTTAACAAAACCTAATTGTTTTTTGTTGAAGTTGATATCAAGACGCAAAGCGGTTTGTTCATACAATATTTAAGCTATAGTTTATTCATGTTTTCATAATATTATAAATATTTTAATTAAGATTCTAACTTTACAATAAAAAGTTTTTTTATCTGTTGTGGTTTGCTAAGATATTCTTTTTCTTTATTAATAAATAGCCTCTAAAATATAGTAGGCGATGGCAGCTGAATAAACCCGTATTAAAGGCATAGATAAACTAGATTAGGTGCTATTGTAAGCGTGGGAAAGCGTATTTTCTACGCCCTATATAAAAGACATCAACGCACCGCAAACCATCCAAGGTATAACTTAAGTGCAAAGCCGACTAGGTCGATCATTACTCGTTCGTTTTTATTGCCTTTTGTAAAGTAGCACGCGCATCCTTTTGACGAAATGAATTGCAGCTGTCTTAAAGGCATTTTTATTTTTACTGTGCGGCAGCCGTTCTTTGGTTTCAAAGTAGCTCTGAGCAGGACGCTTTCCTTGTTCATTGACGCTTTGTTTTACTTATATGAAATCGTTTACAAAAAGATCGAATATTTGTCATCGTCTCTTGTGGACTCCTATGTTGCTCGATTTGTAGCAAGCGCGACTGTTATCCGAGAGGTGCTGGGTTCGATTCCAAATCTGGATCTATTGGATTTTTCTAACTTTAGATTTCTCAAAGTAGTTTAAAGTCCGGATTTGTTCCCCTCTACTCATTCCCTATTTCATAGTGGTACGTAGGACATGATTAGTTAATCATTAAAGTATACTCTATGTACTAACCCCTTCGGGGAATGGGCGTAAAATTATGAGAAAAGTCTTTGCAACAATATTGCTGTGCAGAAAGAGATGAGTTGTCAAGAGTTACTTTGCCTTAAAGAATGCTTTTAGTAGACTTATGTATGTCGTAGAGGAAATCGAAATATAAATAATTTTATTTTCCGTCAAGATGACATTTCTATATGATTTTTCTATACAGAGATATACAAAAATGTATAAATATTACACATAAACGTTTCAAAATTAACAAGACACTGTTGTGCAAATGTAATTATTAAACTTATCTGATCGCGAAGTACTGATAAATAAAAACTTGTCGATTATCCTCTTTCATATTTGCGTCGCTCGTGCCCCTTTTTTATACAACACTTTTTTGCCAATCATCATCTTTATATCGCGGTGTATTTGATGAACAATCAAAAGTACGATCGAATTATACTAGCCCTGTTTAGTTGCTCATCAATTTATATATCAAATAGGGTGGTCTGGTCTTGATTAAGTGATCGTTAACAGAAAATCTTAATTGATTCTAATCCGGTTTCGCTCTAATGCTAATAATCTATACTCATA
>DWEJ01002917.1:0-10939 GCA_018245835.1 Mysoria sejanus stolli | reverse complement strand
GAGTCTGGATATGTGCCCGATAGATGGCGATAGGCTCACCACCTATTCCATAGTGGGACGTAAAAAGGTATGCGGTGGAACGTGGGAGTGTTCTGCATTCCTCTGCCTACCTCTTCAGGGATTACATGCGTGAAGATAAAAAAAAAAATGCAGTACCATCATGAAAACATGTATAGAATTGGTATACTTCCACATATCACCTGGAACAGCACATACCTTAACCAGGTCCTTAACGCGGAGGGTGGGCTTTTGTAGAACAGGCTTTGCGTCTGCCTCTCTACTGAAGTATGACGATCGGCTGGACTGCCTCTCTACACTGCCCAGACCTGGTAGTGTATGATTGAAGAATTTAGTTCATTTTCACATTGTAATATAAAAGATCGGCTTAGTGAACCTCTTCAAAAGGATTAATCAAATGTATGATGAAAATACATTTACAATAATTAAAACAATATTAACTTGACTACATTGCCTTACTTAATTAATAAATTGGAAGCCTGTAAATTTTTCTGCATATTTATCTGATAGCGAGTGAATTAACAGTGTACAAATTCAAGTTTCCATACAAATTAATGTATTCAGTGTTCATTTTGTCTCTACATGCCTTCATTACTATTTTATATATGCAGTCAATGATTATACTTTACCATATGTTAACTAGTAACAGGTTTACATTTACAAGGACCATAGAGTAAAATTATTATTGGAAGATTGGGACTGATGTTAATTTTTTGTTTTATACAAATAGAAAAAATCATGAGACATTTAATTTTTTCGACTTAGACCTGTTTAAATACTAATACAAAATTTTTCATGTAGAGGAAATGCACTTTGAATCATCCCTTGTTAGCCAAGTGGTTACAAGCATAACTGCTTATTGAAAGTTCCGGAGTTCCACTTCCCAGTTATAGTAATACTATTGGACTTTTCTTACTTAAGAGTTTCAGCTAATAACATGGAATCAATCAAATGAAACCAAAGACATTACTGACTAATCACTGTACTTACCTTCTGAAAAGACTCCACTAGACTTAATGATATTTGGTCCATTTTTAAAATTCCTTTTTTTCTCATTCTTGCGATCACTCTTTCCTTTTTCATCTCGCTTGTTATCCCGCACATTAGGTGCTGGCCTGAACCAAATATTTATATTGTGACATAAAAACAGTATTGGATAATAAAGATAATAAACATAAAGATATTTGGCACTCAGTGCTCTCTGTCTACCCCGTGAGGGACCCGGCGTGAAGATATGTATGTATGTAAAACAGTATTGAACACATGGTCAAAATGGTGCATAATGATAAAGTTAATATAAAATAACTAGTTGTGCCCGTGGCTTTGCCAGCATGGAAATCAGTTTTTACGTAAAACAGTAACAAACATCAATACTTACAAACTTTTGCATAAAAAATTTCAGTTCAATCATTCGAAAATCTAAGAAGATTATTACAAACTTTCATCCCCTATTTGATCCCTTTAGGATGGAATTATCAAAATCCTTTCTTAGGGGATACCTACATCATAGTAGCTTTATGCATGTAAAGTCTCAGCCTGATCGGTTTAAAATTGACAAAGTTACATATAAACTTCATCCCCTATTTTATCCCCTAGAGGGTAGAATTGATCAAAATCCTTTCTTAGTGGATGCCTATGTCATAACATCTACCTGCATGCCAAATTTCAGCCCTATCCGTCTAGTGGTTTGGGCTGTGCGTTGATAGATCACTATGTCAGTCAGTCAGTCACCTTTGAGTTATATATATTAAGATGAGGCTTAAATCAGTATAATTGGTAATTATTTCTAGTAAAACAATATCAAAAAATATTATACAGCAACACGCACTCTCCTATGAGTTACATTCGTAGAAAACAAGAATATGTTACGTGTAAGTATATTTTGATACCCAGTAAAATAACAGTAATATATGTAAATCAATTTTAGAAGAAAGTTCTGACATTGAGATTAAAGTGTACTTAATACAATACCCTTTATTTTTATTCCTCGTAACGTTTAAATTAGGTGTAAATATTTTTTTATTCGGCTTCACGCCGCCCAGAGACAGATCCCGCGGTGGCTTAATTGAGGCTAATCTTTGCAGCGGGTCGGAAACTACTCCGTTGGTAGCAGCATTGTTTGGTTTTTCTGACATTTTCAAAGATTTTTCTTAGTTATTTGACTATATCAATGATTGAATTTATAAATAAATACAGCAACAAATAATCCCAACAACATATGACATAAAATTGATATGATTTTCATTCTATTAACTGGCATTGACAGGCACCTGTTTTCAAGGTATCGTTCAAAAACAACTATTACTACTTTATTAATTTCATTGAAGTATAAAAACAAAATTGGAAAAAATCGGGAGCCAAATATGCAAAGAACTATCAAATGGTATTGTTTACCATAAATTTTAAGTACAACATACAGGGAATAGTCAAAAAATCGTTGTTCAACTAAGTTTAAACAAAATAACGTCAAAATTTTATAACTTATGTATAACTGACGGCAACACTGTCAAAAAGATTTGAAAAGCGGTTATTTGTTTAACGGATGTTGTTCGCATTACTGAAGTTAAACATACGGTCTGTTTTAAGCTTAACGGAGAGTTGGTCTAACTTATAATCAAAACCATAAAGAATTCAGCGAGATGGCTGATTCTTTATTCAACATATTTGGTGACCATTTAACGAGGCAGGTTGTGAAAAATGTTTCGCGCCAGCCTTTGTCTAATATCGGTAAGAATAATTATCACTTTTGGACTCCTTATTATAATTTTTTTATTACTGTGTATATGATATACTCTTGCAGAAAATATGGGAAAAACAGTGTCGACGGGTCCAATAAAACGTAATGAGCCTGTAAAAAAATGCGCTGAAACCAAAAAATCATTCCTCGCTAATAGCGGCACAGCATTTCAAAGTACTCCAGCGAGACAGGTGTTCACACCCCGAGCTATAAACGTAGCTTCTCTTATATACAGTGATGCTGATGAGAACACAAAGAGCTACTGCAAGGAAGAACTGGAATTCACAAAACCAACATACAATTATGGTATGTGTTATTCTACTGAATTACATGTAACTTTTTAAAGTAACATCTTAAACAATGGAGTGTTCTTGATTCAAATAAGTTTTTTTAAAGTGCAAGAAAATGTTAGTATATCAAGTATTCTTTTTCAAATTGTTACAATTTTCCATCTAAGGTCTGGCACACAGATCTGTTTCTTTGTATATGATGTATATAAAATGATAAAAAAATGTATATGATGGCTGTGTCTTATATTTGATATATTAATAGTTATATATGTGTAGCTTTGGATTGTTTTTTCTTAAACATATTCACAAACTAAACAAAAAATCTTTATATTTTATATATTGTATTTCCTTAACACACTTTTATTTTTAGATAACCATCACAGGGATCTCTTAGATTTTCTGCCATTACCCGAACAACAGGTATTAATAGAATCCTCTCCGAAGACCCCACCACCAGCAGTGAGGAGGCACAGCTTTGAATTTGATTGTTCATATGAGGACGAGTTTTTCACAGGTTGGCATAATTTTGTTGTGTGTCAATACCTGCATTTACCACAATCAAAGCTCTTTTCGTTTGTTTCAGATGATTTTTCAAATGACAGTCTGCCCGACGATGACTTGGGCCTGCCAGACATCTATTAACAACTTTATGTAATAATTTCATTCTGCAGTGACTAACTCTCAAGAGTTATTCTTGTATAACATTAGAGGAGAGTTTAGGTTTTGGAGATGTATTTGCTCCAAATGATTTTGTTATTTAATAGCTGTCTTCTTCACACAATTCTTCTTCACATTTTCTTCAGCCGATGACTGTAAGTTACTGGCTAGTTTGAAACTTGGATTGGGAGAAATTAGGCGTAAGGAAATTATTTTTCACATGTAGGCCCTGAACATAGTTTGAAATTAGATTAATGTGTCAATAGTTAGGGCTGGAGAGTGCCAGCATGAATCCAACTCAGGGCTCCTCATGATAGGTTCTATTCATGTTATAATTGTGAGTGTTAAATGATCCATTACATAAGGCAATTAACCCCAAGTTCTCTTTAAAACTAAATGTAGACTCCTTTTGGCAACCTAAATATTTCATCAGTGTATTTATCAATATATGTGATTCATTTTAATACATTAAAACATGAGACATTTGCATAGTAAATTTTAAAATCTGTTAGATTTTTTCATTAGTTTATTTTTCATGTGTGTACATTGCTAACTCTAGAATTTCAGCCAGTAACTTTAAGAATGGAATTTAGTAATAGAAGTGTCACAAAGGTAATCAGGGTCTTATCCCCCTCCTTTTTAAGGATCTTATCACTCTAATTTTAGGTAAATTAGTAGGCATTTTGTTCATATAAATTATTGTTAATATTGAAAAAACCAAATTTGACAAGCATTCATTAAGTACAATGAATAATGCCCATGATTTTATTAATGTTTTGTTTATGTATCATAATTTCTGAATTCTAGTAGCAATGCTTCTAACATATGCAATAAAAATGTTACAAGTTCATTTAATAAATAATCACAAAATATTAAGTGTTAAATGTTTGTTTTGTTGCTAATTTTTAGTTCTGTAGTTATTATAACATTTATACACTTAGTACAACAGTACTGTAATATCATTGTAACCCTTTAATTTTAAGGCATAATATACAATAACATCCTTAAAACTATTCTTTACACTTCTAACAATACAGTTAACTATAACATAACACCTGTACTCCCCGAAGAAGTAGGCAGAGCAATGCAGAACACTCCCACGTTTCACTGGTTACATTTACGTCCCGCTATGGAATAGGTGGTGCCTATTGCCATGTATCAAGAACATATTCAGACTCCGAATGACTACTAGAAAATCTAAATTAGAAAAATTTAGTAGTGCCCAACTCTGGATTTGAACCTAGGACTGCTAGGTCGGCAGTCACCCTTGCAACCAACATGATCAATGAGGCAACATGATTATTTATTTACTTCTATTAATCATAATTGAAAACACACAGGGCATTATAGTTTAAATGTATGTTGTATGTAATATTTAAATGTATGTTGTAATGGCAAATGTATCTTGTTGAGTTTACACTTTGATCAAGATATGTGTAAGCTACAGCAAGTCATAAAAAACAAAATTCCGTATTAGAAAATGTCTAAAAATATAATTATATATACAGAGTGTGACTTCAATGCAGGGATGAAAAGTGAAATGATTGCTATATTTATGTACAGAGATGTTTTACCAAATACATGTATTGTAATTGGTACTTAGCGTTATCTACCCACCCTGTAATGAAACAGGTGTAACAATATTATAATAGTAGGGAAGATTTGAAATTAAAACATGTTCTAATATACAGAAACAAAGTATCATAGTAATAATATACAATTGCAATATAAATAATTTTCTCTTGTAACAAGTATGTTACAACATAACATAATACTATGTTAAATACTTCTTGCCCAAAAACTGTACTTTCTTCTCAAAAGCCGGGAAGGTAATGAGGGTGTCTTCTTTGTAGAATGGGTTCAACATGAGCTTTATGTAAGCTTCGTAAACATCTGTGAAAAAATTCTTTATGCCATCTTCATTGCGAGTGTCGTGAACTATGATGAATCTCATCTGAAAATAATTAAATATTGAGAAATAATAATTAACACCTCACCTGTATCTTTCTAAAGAGGTAGGTACAAGAATGTAATACACACCCACCTTTCACCAGTTATACATTCCATCATGGAAAATGTGGTAATCCTATTGCATTATATTAGACAACTCCAAACTGAGCCATTGCCAGGAATTTCAAGATAAACATACCCGATTACACTAAACCCAGTATCTCTCGCTCAACAGTTGTGATTGAAGCCTCTTGATCAAAATGTCAGTGTAAATAAACAAAATGGTGCAAGTGAAATCCCAAGTAATGATTAAAATTGGATTTAGTTGTCTGTAATTCTGAATCACTTAGTTCAATGTATTATTCAGAGTGTTAACTAATAAAGGTACCTGACTAGCTGTGACAAACGCTGACACAAACCACTGGTTGAACTTATCAACTGACTTGAGATATGTGTTTGTGACCTTCCACATGTGCTCATCGACTAGGTCCAATGCAGCATGAGCTATGAATTGGTTCAAGTGTCTATTGTCTTCTTTCTGTAAAACAAAAAATATATTTTTACTTACAATAAAATTCTAAATTCAAATAATAAACAATTTTGTTTCAAACTTTGATGTTATTGTCTCTCTATCAAGTTGTTAGCCTAACAGTTATATTATCCAGGACTTGTACCGTAATGATATTTGCGCAGGTATTGACAACTTAAGAATATTTGAGGAGAAAATTGGCTGAAAATGTATAAACCAATACATGTTTAAATAAATAAAAAAGTATGTTACCTTTACTTCTTTAGTGACTGGTATGAAATCTATCTCAAATATTGGGTTATCTGAATGCCCAACGATAACGAAGTAATACGTCCCTGCCATGTTATTATGCTTGGTTTTTTATTCAAATGCGACTTAACATTAAAAGAAATTAATCGGAATTTTAGGAATAATACAAGAATACCCCAAACATCAACTATTACAAACATGTCATTGTCAATTCTATTGACATTTTGACATTTTTTGTTTTGTTCGGGAACAAGAATAATAAATTCACTTCTAATTTTTATGAAATTTGTTTATAGGCAAAATATGAAAGTGTTAAAACGTGAGTGCGCAGCATAATTTTGTTCGGTTTTAAAGATTCCCTTATTCATAAACATTACATTAATGTAAAAGTTAATAATTTCTACATGTATTTAAAACATTAAAAATTAAAAGTAAGTATGAAAATTTGGCGGCAATTTCATAACAATAGCATCATCTTATTTATCCGGATTGACATTGAATTTTTATAATATATAAAATGACTAGTAGGAGAGTTTTAATAAAAATGTTTTTAAGAATACTTCTTTTCTCGTGCATCTTTCTGGAAGTCTAAAACATGATTATATTTGCTAAATACAAATAATTATTTTTGCAGATACAGTAACAGCAACAATTGATAAGCTGAGATTGTGGTGCGGTGGTGAATGGAAACGTTATGATTTAAGAAATCTGAAAAAAGCTAATCTAACTTTACGAATACATCATGACCAACTGTTTTTATTGTCCGAAAATAAGTTGCTAGAATCACTAAATCTAAATGGGAAAATAAAAGGCGTTTATAAGGATGACGTCCTCATACTAATTATTTGTTCAGTTCAACAAGTATGTCGAATTTTCTATTGCGGACTACGACTTCCCTTATAGTGGACTTAAATCTTACATTGACTAGTAAATTTTTATATAATTATAAAGATTTCTCTATTTTCTATACCTATTTAAATTTGCAGCCCTTGATGACAAGGACCAAATAATAAAAAAGTTATCACTTGCTCCAGTTAATGTTTTACTCGTCCGTTTTGTTCGTCTTCGTCGTTTTGTTCTCATACTATACAATAAAAAGACACTTAAAACGTAATGTTTCAGGTAAAGAAAATAAAGTTTCAACTTAAGACGAACATAAAACAATGTTTACACAAATTGAGTTTACATTTTCCGGTTATAAATTACAATTCTACGCAATCAAGTCATCCGTGGAAATACAAAAATATAGATGTGATTTTAAAAAGTACTCTGAGTGCTAAAGGTTTGCAGTGGGTTATATGATAAATACAATTCAATAAGGAAATAGTAATTATGTATTTTAAAATAATATTAAGTACCTTTATCAGTTTAAATTTTTTAAATATTTAAGTAGAAGATTTTGAAATTCCTTTAAAACGAAACGTTTTGCTATTATCGAGTAGCAAAAATAATGACGAATTTTAAGTGACAACGAAACAGGAAACCTGAATTTAAAGTCATCTATTCTCCAGTAAATAAAATGTCATCTTTTAAGTTACAGAAACCGTAACAGGACCGCCATTACCAGAATCATTAAACGACTTTATAAAACTCTGCTTATTGGATCCTATGTTTCCACAAGTTTTGGATGAAACACAGAAGGTTCTCAACAACCTTATGATGTAATGGCTTCATTATTTTTTCGAAGTACAGCAATATAAAATATATATCTATCAGTATTTCATTATTGTTTTATTACTTTCAGAATTTTCTATAAATCTGTACATTGGACAGCGTATGATACATTTTAACAATATTTTTTCGCATCCGAAAAAGATTTAAATCTAAGCTGTAGAAAACTTTGTACAAAACTTGAATGACAATTGACAACTATGACTGTTTATCGTTTGAAACTTTGAATTCTCAACGTTTGTTTGAATTTGAAAGTTTGATTTGAGTACCATAATTATCATATCAAAATAAAAACATAATAAAATAAACCTAAGAACATCCATTAAATGTGAAGTGACTTTACATTACAAACCATGTTGCCTGTAAGATATGGAGCCGGACAATCTTCTGTTATAAGGAAATCAAGGTAAAAGTTCCAAGTCGACACTGTTACTATTGGGAAATAAAATTTAAGCAAAAAGTGTGTAATCATGGAGTTATTAAAATGACTAATTGAAAGGATACGATGATGTTCGTTTGATATTGACATGGAAAAGGGTTAGAAGAGAAAGAAAATTGTTAGTATCCTGGCCTAACTAAAGTGTGTGTTCTTGTAATGGTTATTGGCTCTTTGGAAGTTCACATCGTTATTACTAATATTGGTGTTTATTAGAATAAGTTTCATATTAAACTCAATTCATTTTCTTCCTGTAGATTGGAGGGTAAACCGTCGTTGCTTCCAAAACCCCGTCGTCCAGGGTCTACAGACAGGCTCTCAACAGACAATCCTCGCCCTAGTAATGCTGGACACAGATCAAGTAACACAGGCCACAGGTCTAGCAGTGCAGAACCCGTTAGAGGCACATTTGGTGTAGGCAGGCTGAGCAGAGAGGCTTCGGCTACAAAGTTGCAATATAATGGGGTAATATGTCATATTGTGATAACTTTTAAACTATTCTGCCAAATTACTTAGTACGAAAGACAAAGTTTATTTACATGAAATACTTAAAGCAACAAATGTATTGATTTTAATAAGAGTTTGATAAATATATACTAAAAAGTTGCAGACTTTTATTTAGAACTATTCAAGATTCAAGACAAACAATTCTATGGTGCATTATGTTTGTGTAACTCCAATGGTTTAGGCAGCATACACCAAGATAGATCTCAGAGACCAAATTTTTTTGCAGACTTAACTGACATGTATCATTATATTAGCACCAAAATTACATAAAATCATTACAAATTGTAGCCTATATGTTATTCCGATGTATAATCTATATTACTGTAAAAGTTTCATGCAATTCATTGCAGTAGTTTTTGGTGAAAGAGTAACAAACATGTTTACAAATTTTACATTAATAATAGTAGGATTGCTTTCTTCTGTTCATATTACAAAGCGATTTTTACTTTATATGTATAATGTACAAAATCAAAACCATGTTGAAAAATATTTGAAAAACTTATAGTGAGTGGCAAATTATTGTGTACTTGTAGAGATCAAGGTCGCAGACTGGTGAGGCGAGATATACAACGGCAACCACCACTCCTGTCCGGACCAGCCACTATGCCAAATCAACGAATACACCTGTGGTATCGTTGCTGTTCTTGTTTATTAATTAATGTATAGAAAATTATGTGGTGCTATTGGTTTGGTTTCGATTTGAGTGTATGTCACTGATGCACTCGGCTTTGCATCCAAATATTAACTTCTAATTATAATAATAGAACTAAGTTTTGAAGATAAAATATCACTTGGTATAAGTGTGAAGAAGTATGCTACAGAGTCAATTCCTTATAGGTTCTTTGTATTCAATACTTTTATTGTTGTATAGAAAGGGCAGGTGCATAATCAAAGCTTCTCTAAGTGATCGTAAATCCTATACATGGTGGGCTATGGAATCTGCCCAGGCACAGTAAAATGCCTTGGCTGGTCTATGGCGCCAGCGTAGGAGCATCTAGTAGCTGGGCTCTGTGAACCCTAACCAGTATGCACATGTAGGAATTATGGGCAGAAACCCTCTGGAGAAGGCTATGTCCAGCATTGGACCACAATAGGCTGATGATGATGATCCTGGACAATCAGGTAAACTGATGAGCAGACCCTTTCATTACAATTCAACACAAAAAATGCTTCTGATATGTTTTTTTATTGACCCCATGCTCACTTTATTGACCCCAGGCTCCCATTTCAGAGGTGATTAGCCTAGATATAGGACACTTGTCTAAGAAATGCCTATTTACCGCAACACTAAGAGGAATACTAGTATCGAGTTCCTTTTACGTATCTTCCTTATTTCCTTTCCATAAGACACCATCTGAAGATCACACAACCCGCAGCTGGCAGACATCACTCGACAGAGCTTTGGCTTTCGTCACTATTAAAGATCAGAGGTATGCATAAATGTGATCGTTTAATATTTCAACATTATACAACACAAGAACAATACTGAAGCAGGCACGGATGTAAATGCCCAGACCGATATCCAACGTGGCGTGGCAGCGGGCAGAGTACGCGCGCGTGTCGGAGCAGCTGTCGTGGCGCGGCGAGCCGGGCGGGCTGGCGCTCATCCGGCCGCTCACCATCGCCAAGTTCGTGGAGGTCACGGGCGTGCTGCTCTCCGCCATCAGCGGGGACGTCAAGCTCAACAACGACAACTACGTCGCCAAGGTAACGACGTCGTCAGCCTTTCTCAGTTGTCCGCTGCACATAGTCATGTGACAAGGTGGTAGTAGTAAAGATTTTTTAAATAATATAGTGGTTGAGACTCGTTGGTCTATAGACTGCCTCGTTGGTCGTGTGGTTGCAAGTGCGACTGTGGATCGGGAGGTCCTGGGTTCGATTCCCGGGTCGAACAC